>JAODAL010015364.1:0-84141 GCA_025379985.1 Phyllomedusa bahiana | reverse complement strand
TTCCCAAATTGGGTGGGCTTTGGGCCATGAAGAGCGCAGTTTGGTGGGTATTAAGGTGGTGATAGGCTGTCTCACACTATTCCCATTGCTACATGGAAAAAAAGGGGTGCAAAAGGAGGGGAGTATTGGCTTTAAGCCGTGGAGGGCGGTTTTTTCAAAGGGGTATTTCACACGGCAAATTGGGGCACGCATTTTCCCGCGACCTTTGCTTTAAGGGGAGAAATGGGGCCCCACAATACGTTTAATTCACAGCTTTATAAAAGGCTATAATTACCCCCTCGTCCCCCTGGGGTGAATAGATGTACGTGCCCGGGAAGAGAAATTGACAATCCTTCTTCGCGGCACTGATAATAGCGGTCAATGGGGCGGGCTGGGGGGCCCCCCCCCCCCCCCCCCCATCCCATATCAGCGCGTGCTTCCAAAACAAGCAGCGTACTGCGGCACGTACAGTGCGTGCCCCAGTACGCTGTGTGAACATAGAACTGCGCAGTTTGTGCATACTGCTGCGGTGAAAGTGTATCAAGAGCGGACAAATGGCGCCATTGCAAAGAATCGAAGTGGAAACCCAGAGTCCCACGGCCACAAGTGGGGGTAACTGGCTGTTGGGTATGTGACACGGCGTTTTCAGGCGCGTATTTTTGAAACCGCAAACAGGGGGTATTTTAGAAGTACACGCTGCCCAGTGCATACTTCTAAAGAAGCTGGGGGGCCGGCCCCATTCACTGTCATTGTCCCCGGTGCATAAGCACAGGGAAAAAGTGGCACAGTAAGCGTCAGAGGAGACGGAGGGTAATCATAGCTCTCTATGAAAGCTATGATTACCGTAGGGACATTCTGTACTTTGGGGCGTATTGCAGTGCAGACCAAAAAGACAACAATATGTGAACATACCCTTACAGGGTGTAAGGGCGGAGGACACACTACAGGGGGCGTTTATGCTTAAAACCAAAGGGCGACCAGAGATCTGTCTAAGATTATGTTCAAAACATAATTTTTAAACAATAAAATATTAACTAATCTAAGGAAGTATTCTGGGATAGGACCAATTTAAGCTATCCTTTAGGGCTTCCTATCTTAGGGTCAGGTTGCGGACAGGAGCGCCCTTATCAGGGCGAGAATCCTGTGTTTTTCCCTATTGTTAGGGTATAATAGTAAAATTAGGGTTTATCTAAGATTTGTTGTCTGTTCTCCCATAACCTCTAAAAAAGTATTTGAGATTAAGTATGTTTTTTTAATATTTTTTTGATTAAAAGTTATGTTTTAGGACCAATTTATCCTCTTCTCTACTATTCTTGCAGTATTTGTTGGTTAAGAGGTTTTTTTCTTTATTTCTTGGCATATATTTTCCTAAGATTTTTTGGTTTAGTAAGATTATGTTCACACGGGTTATTTTGCAGCGTAATTGCGGGCGTATTTCGCCGTGTATTGCTCTTAATACGCCGCGAAATGCGCACCGCAATTACGGTGGTTCATAGCTCTCATAGAGAACTATGGATTACGCCTCAGCCCCCCGCGCGTATAATACGATCGTGATAAGTGACATGCCTATGGGGCCAGCGGGCTTCCGGAGTACGCGCTGGTCAGCCCGACTCCCAAATCACCCGGCGTACTGTACTCGCCGCAATGACGCCGTGTGAACATACCCTAAGGATATGTCCACACGGCGTCTTTCAGGACGTATTTCAGGGCGTAATTGCGCTGCAATGCATCCTGTAATTACGGTAATCATAGCTCTCAAAGACAGCTATGATTAATCTATGTCTTCCCCACCGTGTATTGAACGCCGGCAGAAAGAAGTGACGTGTCACGCGGCAGGGATAATGAAAGTGAATGATCAGGGCGTTCTTCTAAACACTCGGCGTCTTGAGGCGCGCACAAGTACGTGGCGCAAGACGCCGTGTGAATATACCCATACCCTGGATGGTGGTGTTGGCTCTATGGCCCCTCCAGCAGCTGTGGGTGCAGTCATCAGGTGGGCCACTGGATGGTGGTGTTGGCTCTATGGCCCCTCCAGCAGCTGTGGGTGCAGTCACATGTGGCCCGAGTGTGTTGGCTCTTGGCCCCTCCACAGCTGGGTGCAGTCAGCATGTGGGCCACTGGATGGTGGGGTTGGCTCTATGGCCCCTCCAGCAGCTGTGGGTGCAGTCAGCATGTGGGGCCCCTGGATGGTGGTGTTGGCTCTATGGCCCCTCCAGCAGCTGTGGTGCAGTCAGCATGTGGGGCCCCTGGATGGTGGTGTTGGCTCTATGGCCCCTCCAGCAGCTGTGGGTGCAGTCAGCATGTGGGGCCCTGGATAGTGGTGTTGGCTCTATGGCCCCTCCAGCAGCTGTGGGTGCAGTCAGCATGTGGGGCCCCTGGATGGTGGTGTTGGCTCTATGGCCCCTCCAGCAGCTGTGGGTGCAGTCAGCATGTGGGGCCCCTGGATGGTGGTGTTTGCTCTATGGCCCCTCCAGCAGCTGTGGGTGCAGTCAGCATGTGGGGCCCCTGGATGGTGGTGTTGGCTCTATGGCCCCTCCAGCAGCTGTGGGTGCAGTCAGCATGTGGGGCCCTGGATGGTGGTGTTGGCTCTATGGCCCCTCCAGCAGCTGTGGGTGCAGTCAGCATTGGGGCCTGGATGGGGGTGGCTCTATGGACCCTCCAGCAGCTGTGGGTGCAGTCAGCATGTGGGGCCCCTGGATGGTGGTGTCGGCTCTATGGCCCCTCCAGCAGCTGTGGGTGCAGTCAGCATGTGGGGCCCCTGGATGGTGGTGTCGGCTCTATGGCCCCTCCAGCAGCTGTGGGTGCAGTCAGCATGTGGGGCCCCTGGATGGTGGTGTTGGCTCTATGGCCCCTCCAGCAGCTGTGAGTGCAGTCAGCATGTGGGGCCCCTGGATGGTGGTGTTGGCTCTATGGCCCCTCCAGCAGCTGTGGGTGCAGTCAGCATGTGGGGCCCCTGGATGGTGGTGTTGGCTCTATGGACCCTCCAGCAGCTGTGGGTGCAGTCAGCTCCAGATACCTGTGACAACCTACCAGGACCTTATGGAGTCACTCCCAGCCCATCTAGTTGCTGCACACACCACTCACTCTGGATATTGGCTGTTGGACATAGTGACATGTATATAGGAGTATATTACAGTAACAATCCTTTGAATCAGCTGCACCTGGATATAAGTCACATAATATATATATATAATAGATGAAGCCTCTGGAGAGTAGTGCCTCCATAATTGCACCATGTAATCAGGTTAGAGAATTACGAATGGCTATTGACCAGAGGTTCTGCACCAGGAGAGCCTGGATTTGTATCCTTTTGCTCTCTATATATAGTATGTATTTGATCGAAAGGAAAAAAAAAATGCACATATCTATATCTCTCTCTATCTATAGATAATATATATATATAGAAAAATAATACATATATAGATAATACAGATACATATACAGGCAGTCCCCGGGTTACGAATGGGATAGGGACTGTAGGTTTGTTCTTAAGTTGAAATTGTATGCAAGTCAGAACAGGTATATTAATTAAATGTAATTCCAGCAGAACAACATTTTTTAGCTTTGGAAAGTGCAGGGAAGGGTTTTTACACTTGATTAGCCGTCTGTGCCCTTTTTTAGAAGATTTCACCTAACGTTATGTATATCATGTGCAGCTGTGTCATGCTGGCACTTGGTTATCATTGGGCATGGCTCAGTGTTGAATGTCAGCTACGCCCCATAAGTCTCTGTTTTGTAACGAGGGGACGTATGTAAGTCGGAACGATGTAAGTTGGGGACTGCCTGTATATAGATAGATGATACATATATATATAGATAATACACACTAATTAAATATAAAAATAATAAAATAAATATATAAATTATTTTAAAAAATAGAGAGAGAGGAGAGAGAGAGAGAAGAGAGAGAGAGAAGAGAGAGAGAAAAGAGAGAGAGAGAGAGAGAAGAAAGAGAGAAGAAGAGGATGAGAAGAGAGAGAGAAAAATGTTTTTTCTTTTGCTCAAATATATACTGTATATAAAGAGCAAAAGGAGAAAAAGATATATAGATTCCTTAAGACGAAGGAAAAGTCAAAGCTATTTGTTAGAAACCCTTTTTTCCGGTATTTCTGAAAAACGTTCCCATTGCCATCACAGGTACCTTACCTTGACTCTCCGAGGAGCATAGATTTATCCACGTTTCTTCTTCTTCTCCTCAGAGGTACATCCGTGAGTAGTCCTAGTTCAGAAAGGCAGCTCCAGCTCCTTGTGAGAAACCTCCACGTTGAACGTGTACCAGATGACCCAAAACACCAAACCAAAGCGATGATGATGGCCCCGGATAGTAAAAAAAAACCCAAAAATTTAAAAACCGGCCGACCCCAAATAATCAAAATGATGCCACCCACATCGAAAAAAACCGAATGCAAACCCGGGTGCCCGGCCGACGTTTTGGGAAGTTTTTCATGACCCCGGGGGTCGGGAGGAGTGCTTTTGCATCGTGGTGGCCACAATCGCAATTGAGTTTTTTTTTTTTCTCCCAGGTAGGGCTATGCAAACAGTACACACCTGTGACCACAATCTCAGGGCAGGCTGTTAACTATTTACGTGCTGTGACAGTCACGCGTGAGGTCTGCCCAGAAAAACCTGACTGGTGATAGAAGAGACCTGCTACGGCAACTTTTCGCACAGGGTCAATTTTCTGAGGGGCCCGCAGTGTATTTTCTATAGAAACCGCCTGTTTTTTAAATTTCCCAATAAAATGTACTATACTTTATCATCAGCGCCATCATTCCCCCCTTTTTTTTTTTTTTTCTCTTTATCACACTATAATTTAGTTGTGATTTTTAATATATCACTATATAGAAACCTGCTATTCTCCACATCTGAAAGCCAAATCTAGAGCCTTGACCTGCACAATGCGCAAGTCTTTTACTACTGATACCCCCAGTTACCAAATTACAATGATTCTAGTCAGTGTTGCGCTTTGGATTCAGGCAGTCTTCATAGTGGGGATATTAAAATAGTTAATTCTTTGACAAGGGGGTATATTAAGTATTAATTCGTCATAGGGGCAGTATTATAGTATTATACTTGTACATAGGGGCAGTATTAATTTATATTCTTGTACATAAGGGCAGTATTAAAGTAGTTTATTTTTTTACATAGGGGGCAGTATTTAAAGGTATTTATTGTACATAAAGGGCAGATTTTAGTAGTTAAAACTTGTCAAAAGGGCATAAAAACATTATATTCTTGTCAAGGGGCAGTATTATATATTTATATTCTTGTACAAAGGAGCATATTATAGATTATATTCTTGTACATAGAGCAATTATAGTGTTATATTCTTTACATAGGGAGCATATTAAGAGTTATATTCGTACATAGGGCAATTAAAATTTTAATTCTTGTACATATGGAGCATATTATATATTATTTTTCTTGTACAAAAAAGCAGTATTATAGCAGTTATATTTTGTACATAGAGGCAGTATTATAGTATTAATTCTGACAGGGGGCATATTATAGTATTTATATTCTTGTACATGGGGGCAGATTATATATTATATTTGTGCATAAAGGCAAATTTAGTATTAAATTTTCTTGTACATGGGGGGCAGAAAAATAGTATATTTTTTGACATAGGAGCGTATTATAGTATTATATTCATGTACATAGGACAGTATTATAGTAGTTATAGTCTTACATAGGAGCATAATAAGTTTAAATTTTCCTGACATAGGGCAGTATTATAGATTTTATTCGTACAAGGGGGCAGTTTTAAGTATTTTATATTCTTGGACATAGAGGCTATTATATAGTTTTATTCCTGTACAAGGGGCAGTATTATAGTAGTTATTTTCCGTACAAAAGGGAAATTTATAGATTATATTCTTATACATAGGAGCAGTTTTATAGTATTATATTCTTGTACATAGAGACAGTATTAAAGTATTATTTCTTGACATAGGAAAGTATTATAGTATTTTTATTCTTGACATAGAGACAGTATTTAGTATTTTAAAGTCTTTTACATAAACCCAGTATTAAAGTAGTTATATTCTTGACATGGGAGCAGTATTATAGTAGTTATATTCTTGTACATGGGGGGCAAAATTATAGCGTTAATTTTTGGGACATAGGAGGCATTTTTTAACAAGTTTAATTCCTGTACATAGGGGCAGTTTTATAGTCTTTATATTTTTGGACATGGGGGGCAGTATTATAGTATTTATTTTCCTTACAAAGGGGCGTATTATAGTAGTTATATTTTTATACAAAGGAGCATATTATAGTATTTTTCCCTTTACTGGGGGGCAGATTATATAGTTATTTTCTTGTACATAGAGGCATATTATAGTATTATAACCGTCCCTAGGGAAACAGTATTATAGATTTATTTCCTGTCAATAGGTATTATATCTTATTCTTGGGCATACAGAAATGTTTTTCCTTACAAGGGGACATATAATAGTAGTTTTATATTTTATACATTTAAAGCGTATTATATAGTTATATTCTTTAAAAAGGGGGGGCAGTATTTATATCTTATATTCTTGGACATGGGGGGAAATTTTATAGTATTTAAAAATTCCTGACAAAGGACAGTATTAAAGGAGTTATTTCTTATACATAGAGCAGTATTATAGTTTTATATTCTTGTCATAGGGGGCAGTATTATAGTAGTTATATTCTTGTACATAACGGCGTATTTAGATTATATTCCTGTACAAAAGGGACAGTATTATAGCGTTATATTCTTATACATAGAAGCAGTTTATTGTATTATATTCTTTACATGGGGAGCAGAAAATTAAGTATTATATTCTTATACATAAACATATTATAGATTTATATTCTTGTACAAGGAGCATAATTATAGATTTTAAAACTTGTACAAGGAGCATATTATAGTAGTTTAATTTTGTACATAGAGGGCAGTTTATTTTTAGTTTAACTTGTATATAAGGCAGTATTATATAGTTATACTTGTACAAGGGGCATATTATAGTAGTTAAATTTTTTGGAACATGGGGACAGTTTTTAATATATTCTTGACATGGGGAGCATATTATAGTTTTAAATTTTTGTACATTGGGCATTTATTATATATTTATATTCTTGACATGGGGGGGCAGATTATGTAGATATTCTTGTACAAGGACGAAATTATATATTATATTCTTGTAATAGGAGGCAGTATTATAGTAGTTATATTCTTGAAAAGGGAAGATTTAAAAGAGTTTTTTTTTCTTTACATAGGGGCTTTTTTAAACTAGTTTATATCCATCCATGGGGGAGCATATTAGCACAAAATTAGCTTCAAGTCTGTTTTACTGTTTTATCCTTTCCATAGGGGGAAATTTATTTAAATTTGTATTCTTTGGGAGCATATACTGTATTCACACCCATGGGGGGCGGTTTATAAAATGTAGTTTCGTTTTTACAGGTAAAGTCCTTATTTGCCTCTTACGTCCTTAACCGTCGGAGAGGGCTAAAGTAACTATACACCCAACCCTGGGGGTTCATCTACTCCTAAATGGAACCTTGTCCCATTCCAGCCTGGTATACACAGTACATTATGTGTACAGCCCATTGTAATGTAGGGGGCGGCACATTTCTCCATAGTGCAGTTTTATAAAGACCAGCATGTTATACACTAAGCGATCCAGTAATGTCTCCTCTTGCTAAACCACATCCACGTTTCAGAAGGAGGAGGCATGAGCGGAAATAAATCATAAAAATAATTACACAATTTTGGTCGTGAAACAAAAATTTAGCAAATTTTTTTGGGCCCTAAAACATTGGGGGAAAGGGTTTTTTGGGAAAAGATCCCCCCCCCAGGTGTTAAAGGTTTTCCCTGGCAGTCTTAAACATAGAAAATTTTATAGACTGTAAGCAAGATAAGGTTCATGACTTTAGGCTGCATAGGGGCCATTAAATCCCAGCGACTGAATGCCTGGTGTGGCAGACAATCCCTTCCCTTGGGTCTGTTTGAAACTAACACAAAGAATTTTTAGTGATTTGAGTATTTAAGCTACAAACGTCAGTCCTGACAGAAAATCACCTACACACCTTCAGCAAACAAAGGGCTTTTCTATCACGACTCCTGTAAGGAAATGAGGTTCTGGTTCTTGAAGGGAAATAACCATCAAAATTTTCCTCTCCATATTTTGACAAAAAATTTAATGGATTTTTTTTAAATTTGGGAAATTAAAAATAAAATATATAAAATAAAAATAAAAAATAAAATATAAATAATATATAAAATATATATATAAAATAAATTCCCAAATTTAAAAGATTTGTAAATATAAAATTAAATATATTTATTTTTTTTAAAAGGGTTTTTTTGCCACCATGTAATTTTGGACCGGGACCCTTTCCAAAAAGGGTTTTAAAAAATCACTTTTCAAAATATATGTCTTTAAAAAACAAGTGAAAAAACCCCCTGAGAGCAACAGCATTTCCAATCCCCCTTGGTTACCAAAAAAAATCTTCCACTAGAAAACACCCAGGAGCAAACCAAAACCCCCCTTGCGGGAAGCACTTCTTATCTGATGACGGGGAAAAAAATTAATGAGTTTTTAAGGCACCGGGTAAAAAGTGCATTCTGAGGCGGTCTTGCTGTTTTGATAATCCCACTTTTGTACTGTTTTTTATTTCCCTTAAGTTTTTGAAAACTCTCCCTTTTTCCCTACTCCTTTTTACTAAACCCCCCACCCTACCCAGCCCGCACCCCTTCATGACTCAGCATGATTTTTTGGGAATTTTCCCTACCCCCCATGTTTGAAAAAGGGGGAAAGTAACTCAGTCCTGGCAAACCCCCTTTAAAAAAAATTTTTTTTAAATTTTTTTTTAATATTTTTTTTTACAATTTTTTACGTTCCCAAATTTTCCCCAAATCCGGGTTTTACTCACTGACTTTTCCTTGCTGTGAGCTCTGATAGAACAACAGTGGGAGGATTGCTTGACAGGTCTTCTTCCAAGCCGACTATGGCCTAAGAGGTGTAAGTATTATCAGCAAATCCCCTCCTCATTTCAGGAATAAAGATAAACCCGCTTATCCTTTTCATTTTTGCTTTTTTCCCATTACCCTGAAACCCTTAAGTCAAACTTTTCTATCCCTGCCTAAAGAACAGTACTGCAACCATTTTTCATTCCCAAATATTTAAAAGCCCATTTACAGAAAATTTATTTTTAAACCCATTTAACATAGAAATGAAAAAAGCACCAACACGTTTAAAAAGGGGCAGTCACCTGCCTTTTTCAGGAGTTTTTTCTCCACAAGCCCACAACAAGAAAAGGAAAAAGGTTTTATTTTAAAATTTTTATTTGCATAGGACTGCTGAAATAAAAAAAATACTGACAAAAATTATTTAAAGAAAATTGTTTTTCAGGAATATCGGCTTTAAAAAATATTTTCTTTCTAAAGAAAGGCCCTTTTTTAGAAGGATTGTCATATGTTCATTTGTATTACACCTGCAAGGCTTAGATACAGCCGTGTAGTGGATAGTATCACACGATAGGTTTAGTTACAATAGACTGTATCACAAATGGAGGGCTTAGATACAGCAGTGTAGTGGATAGGTTTAGTTACAATAGACCAATCAAAAAGGTTTAGATATGGCAGGTTTTAATAGAACAAAAAAAGGGTTTTAATTTTACAGTAGACTGTATCATACATGGAAGGCTTAGATACAGCGGTGTAGAAAAGTACCCAACACAAAAATTTTTAGTTACAAAAACCCCGCCCCCCCAACAGGTAAGGCTTAGTTTAAACAGCAAGTTAGAGGCTTGTTTAATGTGTAAGATACCCTGGGAACATGGCGTCCTATCCTCCATTGATCTGTCAATAAAACACCTGTAACAATTCCTTCTATATTTATTCAATGCATGAGATAGACATCTGTGACAGTAACGCGCTTTGTTTTTAATAACCCCTTTTGACCTACAGCTCCCCCTAGGGTAATAGAAACTGAACGCGCGGGGCCCTCGGGCAGATTTTTTTTTGTTCTTCCCTTTAAGGGCGTTTATTGGGATTGTCCTTTTTCCCCCTGTCTCAAAAAACCATGCGTTTGGGGCCCTTCCTGTTAAAAGCTTCATCCCCCAATGGGAAAAACTGTCAAAGTTTTTGGGCACCTTCCCTCGCTTAAAGGGAATTTTGGAGATATTAAACCCCCAAAAAAAAGGGAATACTTTCTAAGGAAAACCCTTTGGGGGCAGACAGCGGCCCAAATGGGAAATTTTAAAAGAAAACCGCAGGGACGCTCTGTGTTGTCATATAGGGCTTTGCACCACATGAGAATAATACAATGAGAACTGGAGTATGCTTATTGGTATTCCGGAAGATCCCCAAAAACAAGCAAATGTGTTAAGGGCCCCTTCAAACCGACATAGGGAAGAAAGAAAGTATTTCAGTAAATAAAATTTGACCCATCTAAACCCCTCCAAATGGTATAAAAAAGAAAAGGGAAAAACCCTACATTTCCATAATTTTATAAATATATATTTTAAAAATTTTAAAATAAAAACACAAACATACATACATACAAACATACATACACACACACACAAAAGCGGAAAGGGGCTAAAATCGAAGGGCTTTCCCCTGCTCCATCGGAGATGGGGCCCTGGTGACCCAACCCGAGGGCCCGGGGGAAAATCTTTTACCTCAGCCCCTGGGACCTAGAGTTTTTCCCTAGGGCGTCGTATAACAAGGGTTTCAGCAGGGCAAAACGTGTGCTGCCCCCGACGCTGCCTGTGCTAACTGACGCAGAATTTTAAAGTATTTTCGTATATGAAAAAGCTTTAAAAAATTACTAAGTGTAAAAAAAAAAAACAAAAAAATAAAGTGTAAAAAAAAAAATAACAAATATAAAAATTTGAAAAAAAAATAAATTTTGGGCCCACATTACACAAAAATAAAAACAATTTTGGGATCCCACCCCAAACGTAAAACTTTTAAAACAATCTAACAAGTCACTTATTTTGGGAAAAGTTAGCGATTAAAAAAAAAAAAAAATCCTGCAGCAATTTATGTAAACTGAAATTATGCCCCAAAAAGTACAACTTCTCCTGCATTAAACAAGGCCTAAGACAACTGCGTCATTGAAAAAATAAAAAAAAGTTACGACTGTTGAAACGCAAGGAGGCAAAAACTAAAAAAATGTTCTGGTCATTGAGCACTTTTCAGGCCTTGGGCTTAAGAGGAGAGGGGGGGGGGTAATAAATGTGCCCCCTTCAGTAAACAAAAAAACATATACTCCTGTGGTATATACAGATCTATGTCTGCACGACTGGCAATAGAAGTCATTGCTTACTTAGCTCTGTGACTAAAATGTATTTATAGAGAATGATAGGCCTGAGGTGAATAGAAATTTTAAAAACTAATCATGAAATGCCGTTTTAATGAATAGTACAGAGGTTTATTCCTCATAAGTTTTTGGGTTTTTGCATTAATGTGCTTCCATACAGTAATTGTCTTCTGGGAGCACATTGGGGAGCCTATACCTGTCTTTCCCCGAAAGTAAGACATAGAGATTTTGTTGAATTCCCTAAGATAAGGCACCCCCCGAAAATAAGACATAGTGGAAATCATTGCTGCAGCTCCCCCATACACAGTGCTGTCCCTAAGGGTGGGCGGAGAGGGGGTGGGGGTGTTCCCAAGCCCCGCTCACCCCAAGAAACGGCCCTGGGACATATTGTTGTAGTGTTGAAGGACCTGTGCAGGGAGGTCATGTGACTGTGATGTCACCACAGGTCCCAAACATCCCAGGACAGGGGACAGTGTACAAGTAAGTGAGGGATGAGGGGGGGGGGGGACAGAGCAGTGATACTGACATACACACACACCTCACAAGATGGCTGATGGGGCATGCTGGGACTTCTAGTTCTACAAGTCCCAGCATGTCATATTTGCCCTCCTTTGAGCTAAGTCACTGCAGCTGCCATAAAATGTCCTGTACATACATATATCCTATGGTTTGTGACTCTAAACTTTGATACATATATATACACACACACACACACACACACTAGTATAGCATGCTATAATTTATTCATGGAAAAATAAGACATCCCCTGAAAATAAGACGTAGCATGTCTTTAGGAACAAAAATTAATAGAAGACGCGGTCTCATTTTCGGGGAAACAGGGTAGATGCTTCTCTTGGAAAGCACCAGCAAAGCCCCTCTGGAAGTAGCCTCCCAAGTTTATAGGACACTGCTGTTCAAGGGGGTCTAGGACTAAGAGTGCAAGCAGGCCTGAAATGTGTCAGAAGGAATGGAGACTTTGTCCACAGCGTTATCCTTTTTCATGCACTTTATTTAGGTGTGATATTATTTGACCACTTTTCTCATTTGGATGCTGCACTACCTCACCCTTTGGATATACAGGGGCGTATCCTGGTGCTTGCAGTGAAAACCCCGGCCACAAATAAATAAAAAAAATAAAAACACCTCTAGGGGTTGCTAATGCCTGGGGAACATATGAAACTTGTGTTTGCACATGCATTCCAGATTAACAACGGTGTGAGCACATGTGGCAGGACGAGGAGGACATAGATTAAATCAGGAACATTAGACTTACATCATCATTTGTTATGTGAGATAACATTACATAAAGGTATAAAGATACAATGTGCCTCATTACAAAACCACACAGGACGGAAGGGGGCAGATGCTTCATTGCTGAACCGAAGTCGTGAATGGATTGTGTAACAAGTATTTATTACACCCTCCCCCAATCATTGCTCAGTCCCTATTTTTCCTCTGTAATAATATTTTAGACCCAAAGGGCGACACGTATGATTTTTGGCATTGAGTCACCAATTTTTATGTACATATAAATAGTATAGAATGAACCTGCTCTACTGAGGGTCATAAATCAGGAGCAGTCTAGCGTTAAAGGGGTTTTGCCACGATGTAATGTTGACGTGGGATCCTCCAAAATGGGTATTTAATCACTTTTCTAAATATATGTCATTAAAAAAAGTGAAGCCTCTGAGAGCTGCAGCCTGGCTAACATGCCCTTAGTTTCCTGACAGTTTACATGAGACACGACCAGGAGCTGATCTGCCAGGGCTTGTGCTTTCTGCACTTCTTATCTGATGACAGGGAATATAGAGGAGCTAGCAAGGGACTGTGGAGAAATATCCTGTTTTTTTGTATAAGAATCCACTGTTCTAATGTAATTTTTTTGTGTAAACATTGTAGACACTCCCTGGCACTGCTTGTCTCTGCTCAGACCACCTCTCTCTCCCCTGTGACTCAGCATGCTGAGTTAACTTTGTCTCCTGATCAGATAACAGGTAAGGAACAGACTTCTTGGCAAAACCCCTTTAAGACACTTCTGGCGCAGGTAAACCACTCTGAAAGTGCTCTACCTGTTCCAGCAGTAATGCATCTGGATTTGCTGTCCTGCAGGTATAAATACGGGCGCTCTGTAATGCGCCTGATATTGGCGTACAGGCGACGTAAAAATATAGCGAACAGGGCTGCGCTACATGTCGGGCTGAAAAGACGCCAGACTTCTGCTGCAGCACTGTTCACACATGGTGCCCAAATTAACTATAAAAGTTCAGATGCATAGAATAGAAGAAAACAGTCTCACCTCCACGGGCTTGCTTGAAGTGTTAAATCAGGGATTGAACTTTGCTCCCACATATAATTTTGAACTATTAGATACGTTGATGGACATCAATAAATTTGTGAGGTTGCTTACCATCAAAAAATATTTCTTAAATGATTATACTCACAAAGTACATAGAGAACAGGCGGAACCAGTACAACCCACTAGATCTCGTCAATATGAATCTCTCTCATTTAAGGAACAAATAACCCTTAAAACACTGCAGGAGTTGGATAGGGAAACGCATGGTATAGAAGAAGAATTTTTGGAGCCCGACGTCCATCACCACGTGCCTAACCCCCAATTCTACCCCATTAAAGCCAGAGTTCCAGCTTTAGAAGCATTTCAAAACGCTATGGAACGGGATCTTGTAGCTATTCAAAATAAGAATTTAAAATATACATCTAAACGACAGAGACAAAATAATTTAACACAACCACAAATGAAAGCTATAAAAGAATTAAAAAATAGGAATGTTTCGGTTTTTCAAAGGGGGGCGGGATAAGGGGGGGGGGTGGGTGGTGTTGTAACCCGGGCCCTCTATGCAAAACAAAGAACCCAAAATTTTAGATAAACTGAAACAATTTAAACCAAAAAGGGCTAACAAAAAATTCCGACGGAAAAAAATTTTTTCAAAAAAAATTGGGGAACGTTTTTACTGGAAGGAATGGGTTGGGGAAAATTTTTAATTGAAAAATTAAAAAATTTATTTATATAAGGAAGTTTCCAGTGACACCCATTTTTTTATGGTCCCCCTTAAAGGCCCAAAAAAAAATTTTCAATTTTCCACCCAATTTTCCCCCCATTATATGGGGTAATGTTTCCTTAATGAAAAGACTCAGAAAATTGGGTTGATGGATACCTTAAGCCCATATTTCGGGGCCCTTTCCCAGGTTCATAAAAGATCTAAATCATTTTTAAAAAAATTTTTTGCGGAAGGAAAAAAAAATGGGAAAGGGAGTACACTTGGATTCCCTTTCCCCGTCTTTTGGTTAAACCCCCGTGTACCCTTCATAGCATTGCCTTGGAACCATAGCTTTTTTCCTCAAAAATTTAATTTTGGGAAATACGAACAGAATCTGGGGAAATTCTTACTTTTGGGGAAAACATTTTTTTGAAATGAAAATTTTTTTAAAATTTGACAATCTTACTCCCTTTCCCAACTATTTGGGTCCCCCGGATGGGAGCTACTTTTACGCCGACGCTCCCAAACATCACTTTTGGCTTTGGGGGGAAAGCACCACCCATTTATGAGGGTTAAAAACCCCGTACAGGTTCTACCCTTTTGGGTTAAAATGGCGCTACATCGACGACCTCCTCATCATTTGGGGTCCCCGGATGTAGCGTTTCATACGGGCCCTTTTTGGAATATCTAAAAATAAACACTGTAAATTCCCATTTTACAAGGTAATTGGGAAAGCATGCCATTCCCTTTCTAGATACCCTCCATGGGGGGATGTAGAGACGGGGAGGTTTAAAAACCACTCTTATAGTAAAAACAAAATTCAGGCAACCCCCATTTTAAAAGCAAAAGCTGTCCATGCAAAGTAACACCACCGGGGTTTTTCCCCCTATGGAATTTTTATAAGGGCAAAAAGGATTTGAACCTTAAAAAAAGATTAAAAAGACAGAAACAAAAACGAAAATTGAAAAATAGATAAACCCAGAGGGGTTTCCCAAAAAGGAGATATAGAAAGGGGCCAAAAAGTAAAAGGGGGCCGGAAAAGGGACAAAAAAACAGAGTTGTTGAAGGAAGACAAAAAAAATACTAATAAATTTCAGAAAAAGGAAAAAAAAACCTAGTTTTTTTTTACTAATTTACAGCAAAGGGACTTAAAAAAATTTTCAAATATATCTTAAAGGGAAAAAAAAATTAAATCTTACGCCAAGTTGAGAAAATTAGCCACAAATTTTAGAAAAAGGGGAATTTATTTCCACCCCAAAGAAGGGGAAAAAACATTAGGTAAAAATCATTTCTCCCATGGCTTTACAAATAAAATTTAATTATGGGAAAAATGGGGGTTCACCAAAAGGGGTTTTTTTTAAAAATGTGCTGGTCCCAAGATGAAAATACTTGTAGAAGGGCCGGTCCCCCACCAAAAAATTTTTTCGGGACATTTAAAAACATCAATAGTTTATGGATAAAAAAAAATTTTATAAATTGCAATACCCCTTCATGCATTTTCGTCATTTATTGCTACAATGTAATTTTAAAATTTTCGGGGCATTAAAAATTAGGAAAATAAAGATTTAAAAACATGGAAACATATCTAGAAATTAAAAAAAATTTACTGGGCAAACTTTGGGGGCCCGGCCAAGCACTTTTAAAAAAACATCAGGGGGACTTTTTTCCCATTTTAACTTTCAATGCAAATAGAACTATACCTTGCCCTTATAGGGGGGGGAAAAACGGGGCCAAGGATAATAAGGGAAAAAGGAACCTTCTGGATACTAAAATTTGGGACACTAAAGACCTGCGGGTTTAAATTATGCAAGATTACGTTTCCCAAATATTTGACATAATATTTTAAAATTATGCCCCAAAAAAAATACATTAGTTCCCCAAATTTTCCCAAAAAAAATTTTTAAAAAATTGGAAATTGTTTTGTAGGGATTTAAACTCCCAAAACCCACTTTTATCCGCTGGGTTTTAACCAAATGTGTTTGGGCATTCTAAATTGTTTGGGGTTTTTTTTTTTATTTTAATAGACAGCCCAAAAGGGAAAACCCATAAACCCCATGAGCAAGGGCGCAAAACGCCCGAAACGCTTTTTGAATTTAAACCTTTTGGGTAGGGGTTTTTGCTCCCCAATGTCCCTGAAATTTTATTTTTTTCTAAAAATTAAAGTTTTCCAAATATAAAACTTCCCTTTCCCCGACTGGGGAAATCTCTTTGAGGTATCAGCTGTTCCCTAACCATCCCCTTAACCCTTTGGGAGGGTTTTCCTATAAAAGTTCAGGTTCACTCTTTTTCCATAGAAAGCATATGGGGGGATTATATATAAAATATATTTTAAAATTATATATAAAAATATAATATATAATATAAAAATATATTTATTTTTGGTACACAAATATTTTCTG
This sequence comes from Phyllomedusa bahiana, assembly GCA_025379985.1. NCBI lineage: Eukaryota > Metazoa > Chordata > Amphibia > Anura > Hylidae > Phyllomedusa > Phyllomedusa bahiana. The sequence continues at coordinate 67,464 of JAODAL010015364.1, read as the reverse complement.
CGGATTTTGCAGTTGTTTTTATTCCCGACAGATTCACAGTCAGTACACAAGTCTCGTTCATCTTTATGTTGTTTTGTGTGTGGATCCGACGTTGAAATGTTGTGGATTTATTTATTAATTTTTTTTATGTGTTGGTAATAATGGGAAAATTTTCAATTAAGGGGAAATCCGGGGTGTTTTTTTCCGGGTTTTTTTTTAAAAAACCAAAAAACCTTTGCGCGGGGTTTCTGACTGGAAAAAAACTGTCATTTGGACGGATTTTAGGAAAGTTCACACGGCCTTTTTTTAAAATGTTTTTTTTTTGGATCCCAAAAAAACCCTTTCAAAAGTAAAAAGCATCCACCAACGTTGGTGCCGCATATATTGGGTGTTTTTTTTGCCTGCAAAAAAAAACGCACCCTAAAGGGTTTTTTAAAAAAGGGGGGTCGCCCGGGATCAAAACGGGAAACAAGAATTACCATGGCAATTCGTTGTAGGAATCCGAAAGATGCATCAGAAAGACGCAAGTAAAACACGTATCTCTGAACGCCAATGCGTGCTTTCCATTGAAAGCAATGTAAATAATTCTGCACATAGTTAGATACGTCTTTCGGCTCCCAAAAAACACATCCTTTGGTTTTCATCACACAGGGGGTAATTGCACGCATACAGTAAAGCGCCCCCAATAAGGCGGGGGATTTGGGGGGTCCCCGCTGATCCCAAAAACAGGGGGGGGGGGGGGGGCAGCCCCCTTGACAAAGGGATTACTCACGGCCCGTAATCGCCCCCAATTTACAAAGTCAATTTTTTCTCCCCGGGGCATTTCAAAAGATCCCTATTTTAAAGTGGGGAGGGGAAAGAGGGGAAATCCATAAATTTCCTGAAACTTGGAAAATTTCCGTAATTGCGGCGAAATGCGCGCCTAATTTAAGTTGTGTGAACATCCCCTTAAAAAGGGAAAACGCCGGGGGTAAAAAAGATACACCCAATAAAGGGGCAAGGGGAGGAAAAGGGGGTGAACACAAAAAAAGGGAATTTTTCCCCCTTTTTTTAAATTAAAAACCCTTGTTTGGAAACCCAAAAAAAGTTAAAAATATACTTCCCAAAGCCCAAGGGGGGGGAAATAACAGGCCTTTTTTTTTTTAAAAAATTTGGCCAAGGTTTCTTTGGGGAGGGCCAAATAATCCTTTTTCGCCGAAAGGGGGGAAGGAAGGGGGGGGGCTGTGCTTTTGCATGCATTTATCCTCACCCCCCGCAGGGGTAGGGGGAAATTAAAGATTTTGGTCCCCAAAACCCAAACAAAACCCCAAAAAAAAAATTTTCCAAAAAAGGATGCGCAAGAATTCCCGCTTTATTCATACGTATTTATTGCATTTTGAGCGTGAGAAAAAAAAAAAAATCCTGATTTTCAAGGGCGAAAAAGAACATAAAAAAAAAGTCCAAATTTTTTAAAACCCCCGGTTTAATCAGCCCCCTTTCTTCATAAAAAGGAAAAAAAAAGCCTTTTTTCTAAATTGAAATTCCCCCTAAAAAAATTTTCCCCGAAAAAAAAAAGTCACAAATAATTCCCGCACTTATTTGTTACATAGACATACAAAATGGGTTTTAAAAATTAGGGTAAATGTAAAAAGAACAAACAGTAACAAAAAAAAAAAAAAAATAATAATTTTTCACCCCCATAGGTGACTCCACTGCAATTAAAAACAAAAAAAGGAAGAAAAAAAAAAGTCTCCATTATAATGAGGGGGGGGGGGGGGCAAAAAAAGAAAAAAAGTCAGTAACACTTTATAATAAAATATGAGAACCAGTGCGTGACTATAAATAGTGTCTGTACATCGTATAAAACGTCACATCCATCCGATAAAAAAGGGCAGAATATGGAAACCGCCGGACGCCATGGAGAATCCGGTTGTCGTGGACATGGTTTGGTCCACCAAGTTCCCTGAAATGTTCCGTATCTCCTCAACCTAAAAAGGAAAAACCATCAATATAGTAAATTTTGACAAGGGGAGACTTAAAGGGAAACAAAAAACCCATGAAATTTGAAAATAAATAAATAAATAAATGCTACAAGTGATCCCCTTTATTTCCATTGGTAAGGTCCCTCAGGACAGAGAAGAAATTTCATATTCTTGTAGACAGATCCAAGTGACCAATCCAAACAAGGTTTTTCCCAAACCAGACAACCCTTATAAAGAAGAACTCCACTTCTTGGGATATTCCACTACAAAATATTGTAGAATTTTTTTTTTTCTAAATTCTTTGCCTTACTTCTCCTGTGTATGTTTTAGATGATTTTTATCTTTTTCCCCCTTTAAAAAGGGGGTTTTCAAAGCAGTTTCTTACCCCTTAACTGCTCAGAAGAGAAAATTAACAAAATGCTGCCTCACAAGGGGGAGAAGGGGGGGGAGAACACCGCTATGAAGAGGGAGCTTGTGCAATTTCACTCAAAATCCATTTCAACTAGCAGAGCTCTAAAAGATCTTTCTTTCCCCAGTCCCTTGAAAGCTCCATAAATTCCCCTTCATCAGATAAGAATCTACAAACACACAAAGGGGGCCCCGATCACTCCCGCAGTGTCCCCGGGCGGTCTAATGGGAAACTTTTAAGTAACTAAGGCATGAAAAGAAACTTTTGCCTACAGGGTTCACTTTTGTAAATCACATATTAGAAAAGTGGGGTTTAAAAACCCATTTGGGATCCCCCGTGACTCCCTAAAAGTAGACCCCAATTCCCAAAAGGAATTTTATTTTAAAAAATTAGGGGACAGGAAATAAAAACCCTTTCCAAATACATTGCTGTTTTGATTTTGCTTCCTTTTAGATTGAGCAGTTCTAATTTTCTGTGTGTACAAAAGTTCCCCGGTTTTTCCAACACTTTTCCCCCTGCTCTAGCAGTGCCGGGTGGCGTACTGACGGGGATAAAAACCCTTTGGAGACTGAAGCCTTCCCCCTGCTGTTAAAACCCCCATCATAAAAGCCCCAATTAGGCTTGGCTAGGGTTTAGCAGACTGAAAAATTTTTTTTATGTGAAAAACCCCCACCCTGGGGGAAAAGTGGCATAACCCATGAACCGCCAACTTGACAGGAAGCGGGCCCCTGAATTAAACCCCCCATATGCAGGAAAGCAAGCCGAAAGTGAAACTCCAAAACCTGAACGGGGAACGGAGGAACCCCCCAAAGCTGTAGAACAACCCCCGTGAAGCGGTTGGAAGGGTTTGGAAACAGACATGGGAAAAAACCCTTTATTTTTTTTTTAAAAAGTGGAATTTTTCCCCCTTAAAAAACATTTTCCACTTGCCGGCTTTTCTTGGGTTCTTTTTCCCCCCAACCTGGTTAAAAGAACAGATTTTTCAGGCACCCAAAAATCGGGGCCCACCGGAGAGTTTCTTTCTGGGGGGGCCCCCCTGAACTTCTTAAACTTCCTCTTTCTCCCGCCCCCCTCTCCAGGAGGCCAATCTTTTTAAAGAAAAACTCCTTGCCTCTCCCCTCCAGGGAACCCTTTTCCCTGTCAAACCTCCCCAAGTAGACTTACTTTTTTACCCCTTCCCTTCAGGGCAGCTTTTTTAAAGGTGGAGTTCTTCGAGCCCACAAACATACAATAAGAGAAACAGGCCCCCCCTCTTTTTCCAAAGCACCTTTTGGCTTTCAACTAAACCCGTATTAGATGAAAAATTCCCCCACACGGGTCATCAAACTGATCTTCTAAATCCGCAAGAAAATAAAAAGGGGGTTCAAACTGTCAAAATTCTCAACATTGCCCCCCCTAACTTCAAAAGCCCAAAAAGATATTTAAAAGGCGGCTTTCCCCTACAAAAAAATAAATTTAATACTTTCCAACTTAATTTCCCTACACGCAGATAGAAAACCCCCCCCCCCCAACACTTAATAGCACCCCCCCTTTACACTTCGCACTTTCATTGCACCCCCTCCCCTTACCTTCGGCAGCAAATTCCCCCCCCCCCCCCCTAAAATTCGGGAGCACCCCCCCCCCCCTCTCCCCATACATTTCCCCAATGCACCCCCCTTCCCCCTACCCCATCCCCCCTTCAGATAGCACCCCCCCTCCCCCATACACTTCAATACACCCCCCCCCCCCATAACTTCAGAACACCCCCCCTCCCTCCATACACTTCAGATAGCACCCCCCTCTCTCCATACACTTCAGATAGCACCCCCCCCCTCTCCATACACTTCAGATAGCACCCCCCCCTCCCCATAAAACTTCAAAGCACCCCCCCCCCCCCAAAAAACCCCCCCCATACCTTCAGATGCACCCCCCCCCCCATACACTTCGAAGCCCCCCCCTTACATTTTCAGTAGCCCCCCCCCCACTCCTTACATTCAGAAAAAAAGCACCCCCCCCCTTTCCAACCTTCAGATAGCACCCCCCCCCCCCCCCCCCCCCCCCCCTAAACACTTCAGATAGTCAGGAGGCTTAGGCCAACTTTATTCTTCCAAAGGGAAGGAAAAAACAAATTTAGGGGTGAAGACGAAAATTATGGGCGTCGGGGGGAGGAAAGCCCCGGCTTGAAAACCCCTCCTTTCAGGCTCGTTTTCCAGGCCATTAGCAGGCAAATTGGGTTCAGCAGCAAATGGGGGTTTTAAAAAAGTAATGGCCCCAAGTATGTTAAGACTTTCCCTTAAAATTTAAACTGCCCCCCAAGGTTCGTGTTTGACAGCAATGCAAATCTATCACAACAGAATCGTGACGGCAGCAATCCACCCAAAAGGGTTTACTGCAAACCAATGGCAGAAACGTCCGGCGGAATAATTAAAATTTTTAAAAATATATATATTTATATTTTATTTTTATAATATATATATAATATAATTTTGCACACCTCACCCGCCCCCAATGCCATTTTTTGGAGTTTTCACCCCACCGAAGGTGGTCGGGGGGCAGCCACATGGGGGGACCACCTTTTATCAGGTTATTTTCTTGAAACATGCGGCGTGAATTAAAAGTTCATCCTCGGGGTAACTTTATCATTTGGTGGAAAGGTAGTTAAGGTTTTAGCCGAATACCCTTTTAAATTCAACCATAAGTTAAAGGTTTTTGTGTTTACCTTTGGACCAAATATGAAGTATATGCCAACAAAGTGGGATAAGGGTGTTCCCGGGGGCGAACCAAGGAATAAAAGGGGAGAAACAGCGCTCCCCGCCGGGAACGCCCAAGAACAGAATGGAGAACACAGCGCCCCCTGTAAAACCGGGAAAATAAAAACGAATGGAAGAACACGCGCCCCCCTGTAGGGGAACCCCATAGAACGAATGGAGAACACAGCGCTCCCTGTAGGGGAAAAACCCCATAAAAATGGAGCACAGCGCTCCCCTGTAGGGGGAAACCCCATAGAACGAATGGAGAACACGCGCCCCCCGTCCCGGGAAAACCCCCATAGAACAGAATGGAAACACAGCGCCCCCCTTCCCGGGAACCCCGAAAAACAAAAGAGAACAAAAGCGTCCCGTACGGGAACCCCATAGAACAGAAAAGAGAACACAGCGCTCCCTGAAAGGAAAATCCCTTAAAAAAAGAAAACCAGCCCCCCTGTGGGGGAACTCCCTAGAACAAAAACAGAAACACAGCGCTCCCCTGCACCGGGAACTCCCATAGAGCAGAATGGAGAGTCATCCTGACTGGCTCTCCATTCTGAGCTGAGACTTTCGGGGGGCCCCTTCCCGAGATGGGTGTGGGACCCGCATCTTTCAGACTTTCTTGGCATATCCTAATGCTGTACTAGTAAAGTGCATGGTGGAAACCCCCCTGTGACTAGGAGGCGTGTAGGTGGTATTCCTAAAAGCCGTCCGACCAGCTCCTAACCCACCGGCCCCGGCTCACTTCTTTGTATGCGCAGTGATGCTTTTGTCTTTACTGCATAGAGCTGCAGAGCTGGTGTTGATAGGGCGCAGCCTCTTATTAGTAACAGGCCAGGATAATGCAGTATTCACGCATCTGAAGCTCCCTGGGCGGCTGCCCACCAAGCAGCACAGTATAAGGCCTTTACTGAATGCTGCATGCGACAGCCTGCAGGAGGCACCACTGCTGCCAACCGCACTTAACATCTACATCATGAAGGGCTTGTCTGCTTCATTCTAAAAGCAGCCTAAACTCACGTCCCCTCACCCACGCTGCAGCTGCCGATGGTCTACAGTGGTCATGTACCTCTGCTTCCATCACCATTCACAACTGGGATGCGACTGCTGCTGCCAATCAGCGGCTGCAGAGGCGACGCTCCGTGTGCTCCAGGATAAATAGTCTCCAAAAAAAATGGGAAGCGAGACTTCTGATCACTATATTTACTATTTTGCCATAGGCAAACTTAAACTCTATCAGTTCTCAATCTATGAAGCGCTAAAACTTAACTTTTATTATGTATAACTCTTAACCACTATACTCCAGGATAAATGGAGCAGCGGCTTATTAAAAGTTTAAAAATAGCCTCCTAAAAAGTAACTTTATTAGGCCGCGTCCACACGGCAGTAAGCAAATACAGGCCGGCGTATGATGAAAGAATCCGCCCGGTAACTGTCCGCACGGCACGGGTCTTCGGCCGGTGTGCGGTTTTGCAGACCGCCTGAAAAACCGGCCGAAAATGAGCACAATGGTGCTCTATGGAAAACCCGCGCAGCAGTCCCCACTCTCCCCACTGCACGGGTTTTCCGGCCGGCGGTTTTTATGCCCGCGGTCCGGTCCCCACATGCACAATCTTCCGTCCGGTTTTTGGATGGAATCTGTGCATCTCAATGTGAAGGGGGGAGGGCTCTTCTCCGCTCATCGCAGAGAAAAGCCGTACCCCCCACGGCCGTGGGGACAGCCGCAAAACTGGACAAATACCGGCCGGCAAACCAGCAAAATTTGTCCTGTGCAGTGGGGATGCGCCCTAAGCGTCCACACGGCAATAAGCAAATACAGGCCGGCTTCTGATGAAAGAATCCACCCGGTAACTGTCCGCACGGCCATGCCTCCCAACTTTTAGAGATGGCAAAGAGGGACACATCAGGCCATGCCTCTAACCACACCCAAACACATGACATCACACCAAGACACGCCTCTAACCACGCCCCGACACATACATTCCATCTTTTTAAACAGGCAAAAAGGGACACACTTGGTATCCAATGATGAGATATTAAGTGGTTATGTAATATACAGCGAGGAAGCAATCAGATACTTTATACAGCAAGATTGTCAGTTTATTGATGAAAATCTGTTTCCTAAATGAATAGGGACATTTATAGAGCTAAGATGGACGAGGGTTAAAAATAGGGACTGTCCCGAGGTATGCACGGCAGTAAGCAAATGAAAGAATCCGCCCGATATTTTGACATTTTTTCCCTGGTTTTGGGGGACGGCTCTGGCTGCAGTTTGCAAATTTCCAGTCCCCCTCAACCACTGACTTGTTCCGTCCAAAAACCGGGCGGAAGAATGAACATGTTCTAAGTTTTTCGGAACGTCGGCGGTGTAAGAAAAAGTCCGGCAGAAAATCCATTCAGTGTGGACTGCTGCACGGATTTTCTATTAAAGTCCATCAGGATGGTTGACAACAGATTCATAGATGGTTTTCAGATCCAAAAGCCGTCTGTAGATCCCACCGAAAATCCTGTTGTGGGGACTGCAGGTGTCACTGTTGCCACTTTCAATGAAACAATATATTATGGAGAAGTATTAGGCTATGTTCACACGGGGAAATTTTGGCATTTCATGTCATATTTGCGTTCTAATACGAGTGAGATGCGCGCCAAAATTACGGTAATCCACAGCTCTCAGAGAACTATGGATTACACCTCCTCTCCCCGCTCATACAATACGATCGTGTTGTACACGCAGGGAGATAAGTGACATGTCAATTACTTGCGGTGAATATGCGCCGCGAGTAATGACTGTTAATGGGGCCGGTGGGCTGTGAGCCCCCTCGCATTGCGGGAGTACGCGCTTATCAGTGCGACTCTCGAACACCCGCCGTAATTGCGGCCGTATGTACGCGCTGCAATTACGCCGTGTACACACAGCCTCAGGCACGCTTGGCCTTACACATAACTTGAGTTCTGCCCTGTGTCACCCACAACTTAAAAACTGCCAATTCTGTAGAAAGGGCCACCACCTATGGTGTCTTCTTGTGGCTGAGGGCCCCTTCATGCTCCATGGCCTGGAGAATGACTGCTACCTCTGCACCCCATATAGCTACACCCCTGTCTACACAGCCAAGTGCATCAGCAGGTGCAACTCCACTTGCCGGTGCAAGCACCACCGCCGACAGACCCAGGCGCGCCACCGCCAACTCCAGGCGCACCACTTGCCAGTGCAACCACAACCGCCAACTCCAAGGTCGAAAATGCTGTAACCACTGGGAGAAGTAAAGCGCTTGATGCAACTTTAAGGGGTTGATGCTGTGGTGATCACTGCAGAGGTGGGGAGGAAAGTGCTGTGACCACTGGGAGAAGTAAAGCAGATAAGGTAACATTAAGTGGGGTGATGCTGGGACCACTGGGGAGGAAAGTGCTGTGACCACTGGGGTAAGGGAAGCAAATGAGGCAACATTAAGGAGGTGATGCTGTGACCACTGGGGAGGAATGAATTAGATGATGCAGCTTTAAGGGGTTGATGTTCGTGGTTGCACCGGCAAGTGGTGTTGCTGGGGTTGGCGTTAGTTGGTTGCACTATAAGGGCATGTCCCCACGGCAAGGGTTTTCGGCCGGTTTGCGGTTTTTCAGACCGCCTGAAAAACCGGCCGAAAATGAGCACAATGGTGCTCTATGCAAAACCTGTGCAGCAGTCCCCACTGTCCCCACTCCCCACTGCACAGGTTTTGCCGCCGGCGGTCCGCTCAGAAAACATTGTAGAAGCACAATCTTCCGTCCGGTTTCCCGACGGAAGATGTGCTTCTCAATGGGAGGGGGAGGGCTGTTCTCTGCTCATCGCGGAGAAAAGCCCCCCCCCCCCCCTTGCGGCCGTGGGGACGGGCGCAAAACAGGACAAATACCGGCCGGCAAACCGACTGGTATTTGTCCTGTGCAGTGGGAACGCGCCCTAAGTCTAGAAACCCTTCAGAAACCTCCAGAGCCTTGGTCCCCAGCAGTGGGAGCCCTGAAGCTCCAATATTTATGGCATATAATACGCAACCACTATAAGCTTATTAATAATGTACATGGTTTTTACATGCTGAGCTAGCCAAGTGCTCGACTATCTTCAGCCACATAGCCTGTGAATGGCAATGGACACACTGATCTCCGCTCTATGCAAACACTATGTGACTGCTTCGTCACAGCAGGGAGCCTGGTTCTAGACATTGGTGGGGTCTCAGCAAACATATGGATAGGTGACAGATACCGCTTCAGATCGGAACCACACTATTCACAGTAAATATATATATATATATATATATATATATATATAGTACAGTACATGAATAACCAAGAGACTATTCAAGAAAGACTGACAGTCTAAAGCGTCTGCTGCAGATTGGGAGGGGGCACAGCCTGAAACAAGGACCGATCTGCATGGATGGAAATCAGTGTCGCTCATTTCCCAATAAAGATAAAGTAAAACACATAGGGGGCGCACAATAGTGAAGGTTGTTTGGAAAAACAAATAAATATAAGCAATTCTTCTTACTTTTTGAGGTTGCGCTCCTAGTATAGAGGCACGCTTGCAGGGCTTTGTAGTGCCGTAGCCCTCATCACGGCAGCCGCTGGTCTCGTACAGTTCGGCGCTCGGATGAACACCGAATCGATCTGGAAACAGGAGGAAAAAAAAATGGCGGACCCGGCGCACGGGCTTTTATCGGAATTGCACGTGTGCCGGGTCCGCCATTTTTTTCTCCTGCTTCCATTTCCCCAATAAAGAGATGCCTCCGACGCTCCCTCAGGAGTTGGACTTTTTGCCGTGCAAGCAATTTTTGGAGGGCTGGATGACTGGTAACTAAGGGCCACATGTATGAAAAACTCACTTTGTTGCCCATAGCAACCAATCACAGCACTCCTCTCCTTTCATATGGTGCTCTGGAAAAATTAAAGGGGAGCTCTGATTGGTTGCTGTGGGCAACAACGTGTTTTATAGACCTAGACAGTTTTCATACATGTGGCCCTAAATGTTCACCTCTACGAGTTTCAGAGGAGCTTTCCTAGAGTTCCCAACATCAAATCTGGTTAGACAATTGAACATCCCATTCCTCTGCGTTACTGTATCAGGCTAGCTGTGCATTGCGGGTAAGATACCATGACGCAGCCGGCCCATAGACTACTGTATGTTTGCTCTATTTGCCAGCAGCATACGTTTACTAAGCTTTATTCCCTGATACCCAGGCTCGGACTTGCCCACACAGGAATAGCGCCTGAGCATAGCAGACCTTAAAGGGGTTGTCTCACTACATTGTTTCATCTTAGCTCAATCCTGTTTTCCGTTTCATTATTTCTATTCAGGGGCGTGTTTAAAGGGGTTGTCTCACTACAGGGATTGCTGCTTTTTTTTTGTTAAGGGTCTTGCAAAAACAAGACACTTTGTAATATGTGTCCATTAACAGTGTCCTACCTATTCCTAGATATCTCCTCTTGTAGGGGCTGCATCAGCTTCTCAGGTCGCTATAGCTACAGACCTGTTCGATCTCTCCTGATAGGCTGCCAGCGCTGGTTGCTATAGCTACAGACCTGTTCGATCTCTCCTGATAGGCTGCCAGCGCTGGTTGCTATAGCTACAAACCTGTTCGATCTCTCCTCATAGGCTGCCAGCACTGGTCGCTATAGCTACAGACCTATCTTCTACTGCAGCCTAGTAGAAGCCAGTAAACACGCCCCTGAATTCAAAATGAAACCAAGAAAACAGGACTGAAGTAAGATGAATCGATGTAGTGAGACAACCCCTTTAATGGCTACTACTGACCTGCAGTGGCAAACGGCCGAGGACACCAGCTCTGTAGCTATAGCAACCAGCACTGGCAGCCAATGAGGTGAGATCAAACAGGTCTGTAGCTATAGTGACCTGAGGAGCTGATGCAGCCCATACAAGAGGGGATATCTAGGAATAGGTAGGACACTGTTAATGGATGCATATTACAAAGTGACTTGTTTTTGCAGGATCTTTAACATAAAAAGCAGCGATCCCTGTAGTGAGACAACCCCTTTGTGATTCTTTTAAACTGGATATGCATCCTTGGGAAAGGAAGAGAGAGAGAAAGAGGCAACAGACATGTACAGTAGCTGTAGGGGGGCCCTAAGCGTCCCAGTCGACACCCCAACGAAAAACTACAATGTAATACATAACTATGGCCGGGGCAACGAGTAGGCGACTGCCTAGGGTAGTAGTCTGCAAAGTGTGGCTCTCCAGCTATTGGGAAACTACAACTCCCATCATGCATTTATATAATCTATATCAGTGGGCATGATGGCAGTTGTAGTTTCCCAATAGCTGGAGAGCCACACTTTGCAGACCTCTATCCTAGGGCACCACTTCAACCCAGCCAAAAAAGGGGGCGCTAGGAGTTGTAGCTTCCCAACAGCTGGAGAGCGGCAAATTGCAGACCACTGGCCTAGGGCGCCACTCAACCCAGCCAAAAAAGGGGCGCTAGGAGTTGTAGCTTCCCAATAACCGGAGAGCCGCACTTTGCAGACCTCTATCCTAGGGCACCACTTCAACCCAGCCAAAAAAAAGGGGCGCTAGGAGTTATGGAGTGGGCTGAAGTTTCCTATATTTGCCTGGGGCACCAGAATACCTTGTCCCAGTCCTGCAAATAACACAGGGTGAACCCAGCCTAAGTAGGACAAGTTGGGTGATGGACCCCGGCGGCAGTGTCGGACTGGGGTGCCTAGGGCCCGCAGGTGGAGTTGATTCTAAGGGCCACTTGTAGAGTTTATTTTAGGAGTCCACCCTGTAGCTACTAGAAATGACTGTGCATGCCTTTTATACCCTGAATCTTGCTTTTTCTGAGGATCTATATGCAGTTAAAAAAAATCAACTCCAGGTGTGCCATGGTCAGGGGCCCACCGGGGGTTTCCCCTATGGGCCAGTCCAAGCCTTCCTGGCGGCCATAGGTCATGTCACCCAGAAAACATACCGACTATGGTCTTGGTGCTCATGGGGACGCCCAGACTCAGGGGCGTAGCTAAAGGGGGTGCAGAGGTAGCAGTCGCTACCGGACCCTGCAGCCTGAGGGGGCCCCAAAGCCCTGCTTCCCCATAAGAAAATACCAGCATTGTAAATGGCACATAGTAACCGGAGGGGGGCCCATTTCACTCCTTGCACTAGGGCCCAAGAGCTTGAAGTTACGCCTCTGCCCAGACTATTGGGCATTAGATTTCATGGCTCGATGCAATAGGAGCAGATCCCCAAATTCTCACCTGTCCAATGCAGCCTGCTAGACCAGCCTGTCCACCACCACCCCCTGGCCTCCTGCAGCCACCAAAGGTCCATTCCCACTGCTGACCGCACTGAGCTCCAGGGCTGGCGTGTCCATGGGACTGCTGAAGCCAGGGTTCAAGAAGTCGCAGGTGAGCGCAGGTGAGGGCTCACTGGGGACGTTGGGGGCAGAGGGCGCCTTAATGGTCACATTTTCGGCTTTCCTTCTGCTCCTCTTGCTGAAGCTCTCCGAGAACTTCCTAGCGAGTTGCACCAGGTTGCTCCTGCTGCCGGGGACAGGAGGCTCCTTCATCAGGTCCTCCAAGGACACCTCCAGGTTGAAGGAGTACCAGGCGAGCCACCAGAGCAGGCTGAAGAAGAGCATGATGCCCCCGCTGTAGACCAGGAACTCCCCAAAGCTCCTGCCATTGAGCCGCAGGTCCGCAAAGATGCCGATGAGGATGAGGTTGAGCCCCAGGACGTCGAAGCTGAAGGCCAAGAAGAAGAACAAGGAGCAGCGTCCGACCAGCCTCCTGGGGCGACCGGGGCTCATGTCCGCGCGCGCAGAGGACCCCTCCAGCCGCGCCCATTCACCTGCAGCGCTCATCTGCCTTACCTGCCTCCGCTCCCACCGACCTCGTTTGCATAAATTGGGAGACACTCCACCCCACCCTCCCCCTCAGGCCTGTCTCACGTTCCCAGCTTGTACAACATGATTTGGGCAGTGCAAGGAGGTCACACCTTTTCCCGGTGCGAGGGTTTATTTTTAGGTGGATGAGGGGAGGGGAATGTGGGCAGTGGAAAAAATCAAACATACTGCAGGGCTTGCTGGGGGCTTGTTGTCCACAGGGGGTGGCAGCTGCGGCCAAGGGATCTTGCTCTGAAAGACAGTGGGGACTTGTAGTTCACCCGCACAAGCTTGGAATCCTCGTATTTATAGAAGAGACATCCTGCATTGTAGTTCACTGCACCAAACTTGGAATCCTTTGTTTGGGGTACGAAGGACAGCCCGGCACTTGTAGTTCACCTGCACCAAGTGGGATCCTGTTGTATGTGATTTGGGGAGCCAGAGACTGAAGAGACAGCCTGGCACTTGTAGTTCACCTGCACCAAGCTTGGAATCCTCTGTATTGTAGATTCTGAAGAGACAGCCTGGCACTTGTAGTTCACCTGCACCAGCTGGGGAAACCTGTGACTGTAATTGGAGCAGAGACTGAAGAGACATCCTGGCACTTGTAGTTCACCTGCACCAAGCTGGGAATCCTGTGTAGTGTAGATTGGGGTGACAGAGACTGAAGAGACATCCTGGCACTTGTAGTTCACCTGCCCCAATCTGGGAATCCTGTGTACTGTAGATTGGGTGTCAGAGACTGAAGAGACATCCTGGCACTTGTAGTTCCCCTGCACCAAGCTGGGAATCCTGTGTATTGTAGATTGGAGGCCAGAGACTGAAGAGACATCCTGGCACTTGTAGTTCACCTGCACCAAGCTGGGACTCCTGTGTATTTAGATTGGGAGCCAAGACTGAAGAGACAGCCTGGCACTTGTAGTTCACCTGCCCCAATCTGGGAATCCTGTGTACTGTAGATTGGGTGCCAGAGACTGAAGAGACATCCTGGCACTTGTAGTTCCCCTGCACCAAGCTGGGAATCTGTGTTTTTGTAGTTGGAGGGCCCAAAACTGAAGAGACATCCTGGCACTTGTAGTTCACCTGCACCAAGCTGGGAATCCTGTGTACTGTAGATTGGAGTTAAAGGCTGGGATTTTTAGGGGGCTTTACCACACAGGTGCATTTTTGGTACGTTTTTTGGATGTGTCTTTGCGGTAGAAGAATGTATGTTACCTGTATCCATTTTTTTTACAATGGGACCCTATAGGAGACGGAGGCCACTACTTGGCATCTGTGTAACGTGTATGTTAAACGGAAGTCAGAAAAGTGGGCAGTACCTCACCGAAAAGAAAATGGTACAAATTGCAAGACAAGTATTTTGCCTTTTCTGCCTGTCCTACGAGGCGCCAAACGTAATAGGAGGTGCATTGTGCATTCCGCTTTATTAAAAAGTCAGTTTAAAACTGGCCTATGAACAAGTCTTAAAGGGGTTTTCTCACTACAATGATTCATCTTACCTCAGTCCTGTTTTCTTGTTTTCATTTTGCATTCAGGGACATGTTTACTGGCTTCCACTAGGCTGCAGTAGAAGCCAGGTCTGTAGCTATAGCAACCAGTGCTGGCAGCCTATCAGGAGAGATCGAACAGGTCTGTAGCTATAGCAACCAGTGCTGGCAGCCTATCAGGAGAGATCAAACAGGTCTGTAGCTATAGCGACCAGCACTGGCAACCTATCCTGAGAGATTGGACAGGTCTGTAGCTATAGCGACCAGCACTGGCAGCCTATCCTGAAGATTGGACAGGTCGTAGCTATAGCGACCAGCCTGGCAGCCTATCCTGAGAGATTGGACAGGTCTGTGCTATAGCAACCAGGGGTGGCAGCCTATCAAGAGTGAAACTAACAAAGGTCTTGTAGCTATAGCAACCAGTGCTGGCAGCCTAGCAGGAGAGATCAAACAGGTCTGTAGCTATAGTAACCAGTGGTAGCAGCCTATCAGGAGAGATCAAACAGGTCTGTAGCTATAGCGACCAGCACTGGCAACCTATCCTGAGAGATTGGACAGGTCTGTAGCTATAGCGACCAGCACTGGCAGCCTATCCTGAGAGATTGGACAGGTCTGTAGCTATAGCGACCAGCACTGGCAGCCTATCCTGAGAGATTGGACAGGTCTGTAGCTATAGCAACCAGTGGTGGCAGCCTATCAGGAGAGATCAAACAGGTCTGTAGCTATAGCAACCAGTGCTGGCAGCCTAGCAGGAGAGATCAAACAGGTCTGTAGCCATAGTACCTAGCACCTTCAGCCTATCATGAGAGATGGAACAGGTCTGTAGCTATAGCCACCAGCCCTGGCAGCCTATCAGAAGAGAGTGAACAGGTCTGTAGCCATAGTAACTAGCACCTTCAGCCTATCCAGAGAGAGGATGTGAACAGGTTCTGTAGACTAAGCGACCTGAGGACTGATGGTGGAGCCCATACAAGAGGCGATATCCTCAGAAACAGGTAGGACACTGTTATTGGACATATATTAACAAAGTGACTTGTTTTTGCAAGATCTTAAACATAAAAAGCAGCGATCCCTGCAGTGAGACGACCCCTTTAATAAATTTCCCCCGAAGGATCTTAGTTTGTGATGACATTTTAATATGAAGAGTCCGCTCAGTATAGGGAATAGCAGAAACCAGAGTCAATGCAATCTCCGCGCCGACTCCTGTAGACCGTCAGTCAATCAGGAGACCATTGCTTTACATCTCATTAACACATACCAAAAGCAGAGTCAGCTTGTCAGCTACACCAATTACAATCAGTAAGGCTTGCCCAACCCTAGGAAATAAACAAAGAGATAAAATCTCATCCAACATACAGTAGATAACAGTCTAAGGTGGGTCCATTACAGAGGGTTCCACACTATGATTCCTCAACTACACTGGGCAGCTGCCTGACATCATTAAGCTTCCTTTTCTATAGATACAGTAAACGCACAGCAAAGCCTTGTTATTTGGGGCATCAAATGGTTGTAGCCTAATTTCATATAACTGCTATAATACTGTCCCCTATGTACAAGGATATAACTACTATAATACTGTCCCCTATGTACAAGAATATAACAACTATAATTACATCCCCCAATGTACAAGAATATTAACTACCAATAATACTGCCCCCTATGTACAAGAATAAACTACTATAATACTGCCCCCTATGTACAGGAAAAATAACTACTAAAATACTGCCCCTAGAACAAGAATATAACAACTATATATTACAGCCCCTATTTACATTGAAAATTAACTACTAAATACTTGCACCCTTATGTACAAAATATAACTACTAACAACTGCGCCTATGTACAAGAGAAATAAACTACTATACTATAATACTGCACCCTATGTACATAGAATATAACAACTATAATACGCACCCTATGTAACAGGAATATAACACTATAAGACTGCCCCCTATGTACAGAATTATAACTAACTATAGATAATGTAAAAACTGCCCCCTAAGTACAGGACTAAAGTAACTAACTATAAAACTGCCCCCTCTGTACAATAATATAACTATACCTATAAATACAGCCCCCTATGTACAAGAATATAAACTACAGATAATACTGCCCCTATGTACAAGATTATAACTACTATAATACTGTTACCTATGTACACAGAATATAACTACTATAATCCTGCCCTCTATGTACAAGAATATAACTACATAATACTGCCCCCAATGTACAAGAATAAACTACTGAATAATACTGCTCTTTTATGTACAGGAATATAAACTACTATAATACTGCCCCTATGTACAAAATATATATAAAACTACTATATACTGCCCCTATGTACAAGAATATACACACGATGTACTGCCCCTCTTTGTATCAAGAATAAAACTACTATAATACGTCCTCTAATGTACAAGAATATAACTACTAATAATACTGCTCCCTATGACAAGAATATAACTACTATATACTGCCCCTATGTAAGAATAAAACTAATATAATACTGCCCCTAAGTGTTGCAAGAATAGTAACTAACTAATAATACAGCTTTCCTATGTCAAAAGAATATAACTACTATAATACTGCTCCTATTCCAAGAAAAATAACACTATAATACGACTCCCTATGTACAAGAATATAACTACTATAAATACTAGTCCTCAATCGTACAAAAATTATAACTACTATACTACTGCTGCCCTAGTACACAGAATATAACTACTATAATTACTGCCCCTATGTGTAATCATAAACTACTATAATACTGCCCCCTTATGTGCAAGAAAATAACTACTATAATACTGCTCTCCTATACAAGAATAAAACAACATCATAATACTGCATCACTCTGAACAAGAATATAACAAACTAATAATACTGCTCCCTTAATGTACAAAATATACACAACTATAATCTTGCTCCTTGCCTAATGTACAAGACTAAAACTACTATAATACAGCTCCCTATGTACAGAATATAACTACTGTAAAACTGCCTCTCCAATGTACAAGAAATATAAAACACTATAATAAAATACTGCCCCCCCTATGTACAAGATAATAACTACTATAAAACTGTCCCCTAACGGTACACAGAATATAACTACTATAATACTGGCCCCCTATATAACAAGGTATAACTACTATAATACTGCCCCCGATGTACAAGGATATAAACAACTATAATACTGCTGCTATGTACAAGAATATAACTAACTACAAATAATACTGCTCCCTATCCCTATGTACAAGAATATAACGACAATAATACTGCTCTGGCTCACCTATGTACACAAGATTAAACTACAAATAAAAAACTGCTCGCCCTATTACAAGTATAAAACAACTATAATACTGCTATCCTGATGTAACCAAAGAATATAACTAACTATAAATACTTCCCACTGTACAAGAAATAAAACAACTATAATACTGTGCCCTCGGTAAGTACAAGAATATAACTACATAAAATACTGTTCTCCTCTATTTACAAGGAATTATACTACTCAAATACTGTTTCTCTATGTACAGAGAATATAACTACGCTAAAATACCTGCCCCTATGTACAAGAAAGAAAAAACTACTTACTAAAAATAATACGCCCCCTATTACAAGGAATATAACTACTATAATTACTGCTCCTAATGTACAGGAATATACATAAAATACAAACTACTATCAACATTCTGCTCCCCTATGTACAAGAAATATCAAATCTACTCTATAATACTTGCTGCTCCCCCCACCACCCCAGACCCTACTCAACTCCCCTCCAATACACACCTTCATCCACACACCAAACTAACTACTAACTATATAAATACTACCCCCCCCTATGTACATGAAATATATACAACTAAAAGATACGTCCCCTATGTACAAGAAATAAATCTACAATATATACTGCCACCATATGTACAAATGGATATATTAAAACCTAACTTAATACTGCTACGCATATAAAAATAATATGCTGCTATGTACAAAGAAAATAACTACAAAAAATACTGCCCCCCCCTATGGGAACATAGAATATATAACAACTAAATTAACACCATACTGCTCCTTCTCACTCTATGTAGTACACAATAATATAACTAACTATAAATAACTGCTTACTTCCTCCCACCTACTGCTACACACCCTCAAATGTAACCAGCATCTAACATACCATCTATAAATACTTGCTCCCCTATAATTGTACCACATAGTCACACACCACAACAACCAGCTACCACTCCCAAAACAGCAGCTGCACATTACCCAGTCCACACCCATCACACAACCCCAGTAAACACACAGCCATGCGCCACCATCAGTACCCTAAACCACACCCCACCACACTTCACAACCACTACACCAGCATACACCACTTCACATACCCCATATACGGACATGAGAATAATGTACTCATAGACGAAACCCCACCACTAGCCCACACCCCTCTCTTCAGAAACCCCCCAACCACTACCGGCTCTTAAATACAACATTCTTACAGAAACACCTCATGTATATAACCAGCTGTCCGGTGTAGCCAAACACACAAGATGGCTACGTTCACACGGGCTAATTTCGGCGTGCATTTTGCGTACGTATATTTGTGCTCAAATACGAGTGAGGATGTGCCCAAAATTACGGTAATCCGACGTTCTCTAGGTATATTATTATTATTTATTTTAGAGCGCCATTGATTCCAGGGCGCTGTACATTCAAGGGGAATTACATACATACCAACAGAGGGCGCTGTGGGCTTCTCAGCCCCTTTCCCATAATGCCTTGTGATAATACATAACAAGTGTTGAACAAATACAACGGTGACAAAAAATGACTAGTAACTGATACAGAGAGGAAAGAGGACCCTGCCCGCGAGGGCTTACAATCTAGAAGGGAGGAGTTCTCATAGAGCACTATGGATTAGGCCTCCTCTCTCCGCACATTCGATACGATCGTATTGTACGCGCAGGGAGATAAGGGACATGTCAATCACTTGCGGCGAATACGCGCCACGAGTAATGAAAGTCTATGGGGCCGGCGGGCTGCAGGGCGTATCAGCGCGACTCCCAAACACCCGGCGTAATTGCAATGCGTACTGTGTGCCCCCCAATGATGCCGTGTCAACATAGCCTAAGAGCATAGCTGCTGTTTTTGACAGCACGTGAAGGGCTTGTGGGTGTGGATACAGCCGTGCTCCTGGGTTGGGTGTTGCACTTTGCACTTGTAATGTGATTATTTTGAAGCAGAAGATGAGTCAGAAATTCTTGTAAAAGAATGAGGAAATCCAGGGCGAATATTGACCTGATAATAATTAGCTGCAAAGTTACCTGTCCTGACCCAGATGTCAGCTCCTGGGGCAGATGTCATCCGCGCGGTGTATGCCTTGTATTACATACTACTGGTTTTATGTATGCTGTAGACTCTTTTGCTGTAGGGAGAATTAAAGTAATGAGTATGACGCGGCCGTGTTTGTTCTTACGCTATTGGTCACAAATGCGGTTGAAGGTACTGCTCCGTCACCCTGATCCACCAGGAATGTCGCGGAAAAAACAGCACAGTATCTGCAACTATTTTTTTCCATCATAAACCAGGGTGTCAAACAGCGACCCACCAGCTGTTGGGAAACAACAACTCCCGTCATTCCCACAGTTATAGATTATAAAAATGCATGATGGGGGTTGCAGTTTCCCAACAGCTGGAGGGCCACAGTTTGACACCTGTGATCTAAACTTATGGACACCACAATGGAAACCCGACTGACCCATTGTATTCAATAGGGTCCATTTGGCCGTGACCAAATTCGCCATGAAGCTTATCTGTTTCAAATTTATGTCTTTTGTTTTTTTTGGTCTACACAGCTGATAGTTTGTTACAGTGTATCAGTGTAAACAATCCTTTTTAAAGGGGTTGTCTCACTACATCGATTTATCTTACTGCAGTCCTATCAGTAGAGATCGAACAGGTCTGTAGCTATAGCAACCAGTGCTGACAGCCTATCAGGAAAGATTGAACAGGTCTGTAGCTATAGAGACCAGTGCTGACAGCCTACAGAGAGACGAACAGGTCGTATGCTATAGCGAACCAGCGCTGGCAGCCTATCAGCAGAGATCCGAACAGGTCTGTACGCTATAGCGACCAGTGCTGGCAGCTATCAGGAGAGATCGAACAGGTCTGTAGCTATAGCGATCAGTGCTGACAGCCCATAGGGAGATTTGAACAGGTCTGTAGCTATAGCGACCAGCGCTGGCAGCCTATCAGGAGAGATGAAACAGGTCTGTGGCTATAGCGACCAGTGCAGGAAACCGATAAGGAGAACTGGAAAAGGTCTGTAGCTATAACAACCAGTGCTGGCAGCCTATTAGGAGAGATTGTACAGGTCTGTAGCTATAGCGACCAGCGCTGGCAGCCTATAAGGAGAAATGGAATAGGTCTGTAGCTATAGCGACCAGTGCTGGCAGCCTATCAGGAGAGATTAAACAGGTCTGTAGCTATAGCAACCAGTGCTGGCAGCCTATCAGGAGAGATCACACAGATCTGTAGCTATAGCAACCAGTGCTGGCAGCCTATCAGGAGAGATTGAACAGGTCTGTAGCTATAGCAACCAGTGCTAGCAGCCTATCAGGAGAGATTGAACAGGTCTGTAGCTATAGCAACCAGTGCTGGCAGCCTATCAGGAGAGATCACACAGGTCTGTAGCTATAGCAACCAGTGCTGGCAGCCTATCAGGAGAGATCACACAGGTCTGTAGCTATAGCGACCTGAGGAGCTGATGCAGCCCATACAAGAGGGGATATCTAGGAATAAGTAGGACACTGGTAATGGACACTTATTGGAAGTGACTTTAACATAAAAGCAGAAATCCCTGCCCTGTAGTGAGACAACCCCTTAGGCCAGGTCCACACAGCATAGGACAAAGAGAAAACCAAATCCTAAAACCGTTCATAAAACTTGTCAAAACTTGTTCTTGTCAAAAACTGCTGCAAAAAAACAACCGTTTTTTGGGCATTTTGGTTGCTTTTTTTCCCCCCGTTGTTGATGCTTTTTTTTAATGGTTTTCAGTCGGTTTTCTAATGTATCACTGATCCCCCCCCCCCTCCCCCTCGGGTGGTTTTTTTTTTTGTATCAACGCACCAAGAATTGTCCTGACAATTTGCTACAATGCAACAGTTTAATTGCAATATTGGAGTAAAAATAGTTTTGTTTCCAAATTATTGCTTACGCAAGATCCTTTTTTTCTAAGCAAGTCTCACCTGGGGGAGCAGTAATAGGTCAGGAGTATATTTTAAACCTCGAATTATGAGATGTAATGTATGCACACATAGCAGGTAGTGCTCTAGAACATAACGAGGAACATTTTTTATGACACAATGATTCACTATTGTCCCCACTGAACAGGTTATTTGTCGGTTTTCAGACGGTCTGCGGTATTACAAACAGTCTGAAAACCAACAAGCAGCGCTCCCCCATAGACTTCAATAGAAATCCGTGCAGCGCTCCCCCATAGACTTCAATAGAAATCCGTGCAGCGCTCCCCCATAGACTTTTAATAGAAATCCGTGCGCGCTCCCCATAGACTTCAATAGAAATCCGTGCAGCGCTCCCCCATAGACTTCAATAGAAATCCGTGCAGCGCTCCCCCATAGACTTCAATAGAAATCCGTGCAGCGCTCCCCCATAGACTTCAATAGAAATCCGTGCAGCGCTCCCCCATAGACTTCAATAGAAATCCGTGCAGCGCGCCCCCATAGACTTCAGTCGAAATCCGTGCAGCGCTCCCCCATAGACTTTTAATAGAAATCCGTGCAGCGCTCCCCCATAGACTTCCAAAAGAAATCCGTGCCCGCGCTCCCCCATAGACTTCAAAAGAAATCCGTGCAGCGCTCCCCCATAGACTTCAATAGAAATCCGTGCAGCGCTCCCCCATAGACTTCAATAGAAATCCGTGCAGCGCTCCCCCATAGACTTCAATAGAAATCCGTCAGCGCCTCCCCCATTTGACTTCAATAGAAATCGTGCAAACGTCCCCCATAGACTTCAATAGAAATCCGTGCGCGCTCCCCCAAAAGGGCTTCAATAGAAATCGTGCAGCGCTCCCCCATAGACTTCAATAGAAATCCGTTTCAGCGCTCCCCTAGAATTCAATGAAATCGTGCAGCGCTCCCATAGACTTCAATAGAAATCGTGCAGCGCTCCCCCATAGACTTAAATAGAAATCCTTTTGCAGGTCCCCCATAGACTTTCAATAGAAATCCGTTGCAGCGCTCCCCATAGACTTCAATAGAAATCCGGGGCAGCGCTCCCCATAGACTTCAATAGAAATCCTTTGCAGCGCTCCCCCATAGACTTCAATAGAAATCCTTTGCAGCGCTCCCCCATAGACTTCAATAGAAATCCGTTGCAGGCGCTCCCCTAGACTTCACAGAAATCCGTGCAGCGCCCCCCCATAGATTTTCAATAGAAATCCGTGCAGCGCTCCCCCATAGACTTCAATAGAAATCCGTGCAGCGCTCCCCCATAGACTTCAATAGAAATCCGTGCAGCGGTCACCGCCGCACAGATTTTCCGATAAACTTAGAACATGTTCATTCTTCTGCCCGGTTTTCAGGCGGGACATAAACATGTGGGTTTGAAGGGGGACGGCTGCAGACAAAAGCCGTGCCCCTGCGTGCCAGAAAAAGACAAAATACCGGTCGGGTATTTGGTCTTGACCGTGTGAACGCACCCTAAGTCCCCGTTCACATCAGGTTTCAGGCACACGTCAGTTTTTCATTGGGGCATCTCAAAAAAGGTATTTTGTCATATACTGTGGTGGAGCCGCAGGGGTCGATAGTGCAAACGTAGTCTCTGGGGGTCTTTGTGTGCTCTGATTCACGTATTTGTGCCCAGGACATGAAGGAGCTTATGTATGAAAACTGTCTAGAAGGAAGATTGTCTTTGTTGCCGATAGCCACCAATTAGAGCCCATAACGACCGCTCAGAGCCCATAGCCACCATTCAGTCCATAGCCACCGATCAGAGCCCACATCAACCAATCAGAGCTCATAGCAACCAATCAGAGCCCATAACAACCAATCAGAGCCCATAGCGACCAATCAGAGCTCATAACAACCAATCAGAGCCCATAACAACCAATCAGAGCCCATAACGACCAATCAGAGCCCATAACGACCAATCAGAGTGCATAGCCACCAATCAGAGCACATAGCAACCAATCAATCCCCTAACAAACAATAAATGCCCATAGCCACCAATCAATGCACATAGCAACCAACCAATGTCCATAGCCACCACTCAGAGCCCATAGCAACCAATCAGAGCCCATAGCCACCAATCAGAGCCCATAGCCACCAAACAATGCACATAGCCACCACTCAGAGCCCATAGCGACCAATCAGAGCCCATAGCCACCAATCAGAACTCATAGCCACCAATCAGAGCCCATAGCCACCAACCCATGCACATAGCCACCACTCAGAGCCCATAGCCACCAATCAGAGCCCATAGCCACCAATCAATGCACATAGCCACCACTCAGAGCCCATAGCGACCAATCAGAGCTCATAGCCACCAATCAGAGCCCATAGCCACCAATCAGAGCCCATAACCACCAATCAGAGTCCATAGCGACCAATCAGAGCCCATAGCGACCAATCAGAGCTCATAGCCACCAATCAGAGCCCATAGCCACCAATCAGAGCCCATAGCGACCAGAGCCCATAGCCACCAATCAGAGCCCATAGCCACCAATCAGAGCTCATAGCCACCAATCAGAGCCCATAACAACCAACCAGAGCTCATAGCAACCAATCAGAGCCCATAGCCACCAATCAGAGCCCATAGGCACCAATCAGAGCCCATAGCCACCAATCAGAACCAATAGCCACCAATCAGAGGCCATAGCCACCAATCAGAGCCCATAGCCACCAATCAGAGCCCATAGCCACCAATCAGAGCCCATAGCCACCAATCAGAGCTCATAGCCACCAATCACTGCACATAGCAACCAACCAATGCCCATTGAGATCACTCAGAGCCCATAGCAACCAATCAGAGGCCATAGCCACCAATCAGAGCCCATAGCCACCAATCAGAGTCCATAGCAACCAATCAGAGCCCATAGCGACCAATCAGAGCCCATAGCCACCAATCAGAGCCCATAGCGACCAATCAGAGGCCATAGCAACCAATCAGAGGCCATAGCCGCCAATCAGAGGCCATAGCAACCAATCAGAGCTCATAACAACCAATCACAGCCCACAGCGACCAATCAGAGCCCATAGCGACAAATCAGAGGCCATAGCAACCAATCAGAGGCCATAGCCACCAATCAGAGCTCATAGCGACCAATCAGAGCCCATAGCCACCAATCAGAGTCCATAGCAACCAATCAGAGCCCATAGCCACCAATCAGAGCCCATAGCAACCAATCAGAGCCCATAGCAACCAATCAGAGCCCATAGCAACCAATCAGAGCCCATAGCCACCAATCAGAGCCCATAGCCACCAATCAGAGGCCATAGCCACCAATCAGAGCCCATAACCACCAATCAGAGCCCATAGCCACCAATCAGAGCTCATAGCCACCAATCAGAGCTCATAGCGACCAATCAGAGCCCATAGCCACCAATCAGAGCCCATAGCGACCAATCAGAGCTCATAGCCACCAATCAGAGCCCATAGCCACCAATCAGAGCCCATAGCGACCAATCAGAGCCCATAGCGACCAATCAGAGCCCATAGCCACCAATCAGAGCCCATAGCAACCAATCAGAGCCCATAGCCACCAATCAGAGCCCATAGCCACCAATCAGAGGCCATAGCAGCCAATCAGAGGCCATAGCAGCCAATCAGAGCTCATAGCGACCAATCAGAGGCCATAGCCACCAATCGGAGCTCATAGCGACCAATCAGAGGCCATAGCAGCCAATCAGAGCTCAGCTTTGATTTCATATACTGCTCTAGAAAAGTGAATGCTGATCTCTGATTAGTCGCTATGAGCTCTGATTGGTGGCTATTGGCAACAGAGATCGTCTATGCTAGACAGTCTTCATATATAAGGCTCTATGTTTGCTCTATAGTTTCCTATACCTTTAACCTGAAATGGGGCCTAAATTTTACCACAAATAACGAAGATGGGGGTATTTTCCAGCAGTCCAGAACTTTGCTTTGCATCTGCCTCTGTTTTCATGTAATCGGCAAGGGTTAACTCTCTCCCCATAAATAAGTATCTCCTTAAAGAAGTCGGCCTCTTGCGTCTGCTCATAATGGACTGATGGTTAATGTGTAATGTGTCTGGCAGAAGCAAATTTCCCACTTTCTAGAGGAAGAAGAAAGTCTAAATTGCTCTGTAATCAAATTGGATTAAGAGCTGAAAGTCCATTTGATCCACTAAGTAATGCAGAGCGTAAGTGAAGGGCTCCCCTGCCCAAAACCAAAGGACAGAAAATCCACCCAAAAACCGGGACTGCCCCAAACCCGGGACCAGAATCTCTTGTGTTGTAATGCAGATGCTAGGAAAATGCCATAGAAAATGTGCAGCTATTGATCGGTCAGTGAGAGAGGCAAAGACCATTGCAGACCATTAATGGCGGCCAGTCTCTTCCGTTTATGTTCAGATGGGAACTCTTAAAGTTTTATTATTTGTTACTGTTCATTTTACCATTTACATATAGTGCACATAGCTGAACCATTGAACAGGTGCGTAGCTATTTTAGGGTGCAGAGGGAAATCCTGTATTATCCTCCAGACTGCATCACATTCGCTGGTGCTCACGTACATACATTAAATTTTCCTGTACTGATCCTGAATTTCCCTGTAAATTTTCCTCCGAGCTGCATCACAAATTCTGCTGGGTGTCACTGTGAAAATACATTACTTACCCTTACTGTCCCCCGAGTTACATCCCGTTTTCCTCCAAGTGCCCCCTCATATTCTGTGGTTTCAGTCACGTCATCATTATTATCCTTCGATCCGATTACATCCTGTATTATCCTCCCAAAAAACTGCACTACTATTCTTTGGTGCGTCACTTTCATACATTATTTATCCTGTTGATCCTTGTTACCCCTTATATCCTCCAGAGCTGCGTACTATTCTGCTGGTGCAGTTTACTACGTACATACATTACTTATCCTGTACGACCTGAGTTATATCCTTTATTATCCTCCGGCGCACTCAGTATTCTGCGGTGCAATCCTGTACATACATTATTATCCCGCATGATCCTGAGTTATATCCTGTAATTTTTCCCCAAAAAGGGTGCACTCAGATTTTGCTGGGGCAGTCCCCTGTACTACATTATTATCCGTAAGATCCTGAGTTACATCCTGTATTATCCTCCAGAGCTGCGCTCCATTTTTCTGGTGCAGTCCGTTACATAATTACTTATCCTGTACTGATCCTGAGTTACCTCCCTTTTTATCCTCCCAAACTGCACTCACTTTCGCGGGGCAGTACTATTTTCATAATTATTTTCCTTTTCTGATCCCGAGTTACATCCTTATTATCCCCCCCAAAACTTTTCGCTCACTATTTTTGCTGGGGGCAGTCACTGTACATACTTACTTTTCCTGACTGATCCTGAGTTTTAAAACCCCGTAAATTAAAACCCCCAGAGCTCGCTCCATATTCTGTGGTGCAGTCCTGGTGTGCATTACTTTTCCGTACTGATCCTGATTACATTCTGTATTATCCTCCAGAAACTGCATCCCCCCTATTCTGCTGGTGCAGTCACGTACATACATTACTTTTCCCGTATGTCCCCGAGTTAACACCTTTTTTATCCTCCAAGCTGCACTCACTTTCGCTGGGGAGGTCACTTACATACATTACTTTTTTCCTTACTGATTGATAACATTCTGTATTATCCTCTAAGCTGCACTCACTATTTGTGGGGCAGTCACGTACATACTTTTTTTATCCTTATGATCCTGAGTTACATTTGATTATCCCCCCGGCTGCACTACTATTTGCGGTGCGTCACAGTACATAAAATTCCTTATCCCTTAATTCCTAGTTACACATGTATTACCCCCCAGGCTGCACTCACATTTTGTGGGCATCACTGTACAACTTACTTATCCTGTACTGATCCTGATCTACATCCTGTATTATCCTCAAGAGCTGCGCTTTTTGATGAAAGCTATAAGCTTCAGGGAGGGTGGGCACCTTCCCATATGTGTTCATCTTTTTAACGTATGTCAAGGGTTAACCTCAGACTGAGGTAGTGGCTTCTCATAAGTCTGATTTATGGCTCCATTTCTCTCTTTTACTAGTAAAGGTTGTTTCTGTGACCATCTGTGGTATTCACAGAGAACGGAACATTCTATTACCCGGAAACTTCTTTTGCAACAAAGAGGTTATGTGGCACATTGAGTTACAGTCACGAGAAAAAAAAAAAAAAATTAAAAAAAACCCCTCTTAAAACTCTATTTTTTTTATCAGGAAAAGTTTAAAAAAAAAAAAAAACCCTTTAGGTTCCTTAGAAGGTCTTGAAATATATCAACAACAAAAAAATGAAAAAATTAATCCGTGAAACCAAAATTTGGGAAAAAAGTTTTGTCAAAAAAAAAAAAAAACAAAAATAAAAACCCCCTTGAAGGGGAATTAAATTTATAGAACCCAGTACTTAAAGGGGTCATAGTTTTCTATATGTCTTTATCATTTTTCTTTAATCTTTTTGGGGGAAAAGGTTTAAAAACTTATTTTCCTCAAAACCCCAAAATAGGGGGTTTTTTTCCAAAATTGCCAACCCTTTCCCAAAAAAGCCTTCGGGGGGCCCCCTTTTTTGTAAAAACGATATCAATACTAAAAAAAGCCCCTATGAAAAAAATTTTAACTACTTTTAAAAACAACTCCCCCCCAAATGAAAAAGAAACTATAAATTTCCCTAAAAAAAATAGGGCCCCCTAAAATACAAGAATAAAAACAAATTAATACTCTCCTAATTATACAAAATATAAGGGATATAATACGCTCCCTTTGTACAAAAAATTTTAATAACTACTATAATACTGTCCCTATGTAAAAAAAGAATAAAACTACTATAATACTCCCCAATATGCCCCCAAGAAAAAAACAAAACTATTTATTCCCTGCTCCCTATGTACAAGAATAAAAACTACTATAATCCCGGGAACCCCCCTATGTACAAAATTAATAAAAAATTCATAATACTGTTTTCCCAAAATTTAAAAGAATAAAAATATTTAAATTTAATTTGGCCCTCCTATTTTACAAGAATAGAAACCAGGTTTCCGGCAAATAAAAAACAAAAAAGGGGGGGAAAAAGGGGAAAAATTTTTCCGCCCCTGTGGGGGAAAAAAACCCCCTTAAAAAGACTGAAAATACGGGAAAATTAAAGCCCCTCCCACCTCTTAAGGTTGTGCAAAAAAGGGGCCCAAAAACTCAAAAAATAATCGCAGATAATTAAAAAGGGACCCCCCCCGGGGATCATTTTTGATTTCCCCCGCCCAAAACCCAGCCACTAGAAATGGTAAACCCCCCACAGAAATTCTTGGTGGTCTCCGGAAAAAATAATAAAAAAAAAAAGGAAATTTCCCTTTTTTAAAAATTTAAATTAAACGGCAAAAAGGGAGGGAGAATTTGGGCCCTTTGGACAGCGCTGCAAAACCTTTTAAAAGGACAAACCCCTTGGGCAGCTGTCACTTTAAAAGTGCCCTTTTTTATTGCCCAAAGAAAAAAATAAAATTAAACAAAAAAACCGCTTTTCGGGAGGTATCTCCCTCCCGTTTCCCCAAGTAAAATTAAACGGTAACCCCAACATTTCTCATTGGGGAAAAGGGGTTTCTGCCCTCCTTCCGGCGGTATTTTTTTCCCCGGGGGTATACCACCCCAGGGGAAAATTTGAATGGGGGGGTTTGCCGAGTTTCCCCGGGCCCCCACCGCCGCCGGGGCCAACATGAAAATTGGGTCCCCGGGAAATCTTTCCCAAAAATTTACGCCGGGAATAACCCATGTGAAAAAGGGCCTAAAACCAAATTTCCCAAATGTCCCAAAGGTTTAAAAATTTTCTATAATACTGTACCCCCGGGGGTAAAAAGAATATAACTTCTATAATACTGTCCCCCCTATGTACAAAAAATTTAAAAAACCAAAATTTTTTTATTATTTGCCTCCTATGTACAAGGAAAAAACTACTATAATACTGCCCCCCTATGTCCAAGAATAAAAATTTTCATAATACTGCCCTCTAGGTACAAGAATGTAACTACTAAAATTTACTGGCCTCTTTGTACAAGAATAAAATTAAAAATATAATACTGCCCTCTAGAAACAAGAATAAAATACAAAACCTATAAAAATTAACTGACCCCTCTATGTACTAAATTTTTAAAATACAAAAATACGGGGTCCTCTATGAAACAGAAATTTTTAACAAATATAAAAACTGTCCCCCAAAGTACAAAAATTTAAAACAAATATTAAAATATTTGCCCTCTTTTGTAAAAAAAGAAATAATAAACCCTTACTATTAAACACGGGGCCCCCAAAAGTACAAAAAAATTATAATACTATAAAACTGTTTTATTTACAAGAAAAAAAATTTTTTACTGTAATACTGTCCCCCCTTATGTAAAAGAAAACAAACAAATATAATACTGCCCTTTTGTATTAGAATTAAATTTAAAATAAAAAGCCCCCTTTGTAAAAAGAATTTAACCACAAAAAATACGGCCCCAATGTAAAAGGGAATATAACAAACTATAATACTCCCCCCTTGTACAAGAATTTTAACTACATAATACTGCCCCTATGAAACAAGAATATAACTACTATAATCCCTGCCCCTTAGGGGTACAAAAATTTTAATTACAAATAATGCTGCCCTTTTTTGTACAAAAAATTAAAATGCTAAAATCGCCCCTATGTCCCAAAAATTTAAAACTATTAAAATGCCCCCTTTATGTACAAGAAAATAACTAATGTAATACTGCTCCAAATTCCCAAGAATTTTAATTTACAAAAATACGGGCCCTCTTTTGTAAAAGAATATAACCCTATAATACTGCCCCTCAAATGTTACAAAGAATATAATTTTCTATAATACGCCCCTCTGAACAAAAATATAACAAATAAAAGTGCCCTCTATGTAAAAAGTTTATAAAAACTGTAAAATGCTCCATGTACAAAGAATATAAACTATTTAAAATACTGCCCTCAAGTACAAAAAATTAACTACTAAAATACTCCCCCTTATGTACAAGAATTTTAAACTACTACTGTATAAAAACTGCCCTTTTATGTAAAAGGGAATATAACAAAAAATTATTGCCCTCATTACAAAAATTATAACGACTATAAATCCCTCCCGTCTATTTTAAAAGAATTTTAACAAACTATAATACTGCCCCCTTTTGTAAAAAAATATAACTACTAAAAAATTACTTTTTCCCAAATGTCCAAAAATTTAACTACAATATACTGCTCCAATGAAAAAAGGGGGTATAAAAACCTTAAAATTCCCCCCTTTTAATTTTTACAAAAATATAATTTACTATTATCCCCCCTATGTATAAAAAATTGCCCAACACCGGGGGTTTTTTAAACACTCAACATTTGGTGTGGGGATTACTAAAAGGGGGTAAAAGGGAAAAGGACATTTGGCCCCCTGACAGGAGAGGTGATATGTGAGCATCTGCAGCCAGGAAAGAGGAGCGCCCCTCATTGGTTGTCTCCATTAGAGACGAGCTGTGAACCTTGGATCACTAAGGGAGAAAGTTTGAAAAAAAAAAAATTGGTTACGGGAATTTTTTTTAAAAGAGGATAAATTTGGGGAAAATGTTTATTTTTTAATTTTCAAGCTTTGTAGTAAAACCCCTTTAACCACATTGAAATGGGGCCAATCCATGTCCAAGAAAAATGGGAAAAAAACTTTCTTCTTTTTGGATAAATATTTCATGTGAACATACTCTTAAAATAAAAATTGTACTTTTTAAGAAAAATCATGAACATAAAGGGAAATCGTCAGATTTTATTTGTCCATTAAAGCCAATTGTAAATGAATATTACTGTCATTGCAAAGCTCATACTGGTAAAAACAAAATAACATTAAGACCCGTAAAAGAAAAAAAAAAAGACTTTTTTATATGACATTAAATTTATGTAGTCGCTTCATTTCAAGTTCGGATACGCCCTATCCTCGGGGGCAAGGCCCCCAAAATCGGCCCCTTTCATTAAATTCTCATGAAAATTGGGCTAATGCAGTGACATTCTCAATTTTTTTAGTATAAACGAAAGGCACAAGGTCATGCCACCACTCGGAATAAACACAGTTATATATATGGAGAAGCAACACTTTTCTTGGAAGTTGTAGGACGTTAGTGCAACCTCAGCCACGAATAACCCCAATTTTCATGGGCTTTTGATTTATTACATGGAAACAAATTTTTTACGTAAAATTTATTTGTTGAATTTCAAAGCTAAACCATGTTATTGATTCCCCATACGGAAAATGGGTGAAGGGTTTGCTCTCGGCACAAAAAGGTATTTTTCCTTTTTTTTTTTTAAAAAAGGGAAACAAAATTTTTAATTTTGGGAAACCAGCACAGCTTTTTTGGGTTGGTATTTTACACTGACCTTGTTCAAGCACTCGATTCCAAAGTGCTCGACATAGACCGACAAAAAAAAGTCCTGGTGGACCAACAGCTTTTCAAAAATATTCCACTTTGTTTGGGGGAAATTTTTGGATCAAAATTTTGCCCCTAAAATTTTTTTATCCGTTCCCAAGAATTGACGTAACCCACCAAAACCCTTTTAAGAAATTTTGTAATTTTTTCAAATTTGGGTGGTAATTTTTTTGTTTCCCCATGGGATCTTGATAATGTTGATTGTCTATGTGTAGACCATTGATTCCTCAAATGGAAGGGGGGTTGAAAGAAAAACCCTAGATTCCTCCAAAATTTTAAAGGGGCTTTATTTTAACCCCTTGGGTGCCTCAAATGGAAACTTGATGAAAACCAAATTATAACCTCAAATTTTGGGAAAAACTTGATGTTTGACACTGGGAAAACCCCAAAAAAGGAAGGCTTTATGTTTGACCAATGATACCTCAAAAGGGAAAAGCTTTTTTTAGGGGCAATCGATTCCCTTAAATTTGGGAAGTGTTGAATTTTGACCACTGATACCCCAAAAGGAAAAAGCTTTAAGTTTTGACCATTTACCCAAAAAGAAGTGCTTGGAAGAAAACCATTGATGCCTCAAACGGAAGAACTTGATGTGGACCATTGATTCCTTAAAAGGAATTCCCTTTATGTAAAAACCAATTTATGCCCCCAAATGGGAAAGCTTTATGTTTTGGGCCATTGATTTCCTTTAAATGGAAAAAGTTGATGAAAACCATTGATAACCCCAAATGGGGGGAACTTGATTTAGACCCCGATACCCAAATGGAAGTGCTTGGGGGTAGACCATTGATTTCCTCAACGGAAGAGTTTAGTAGAACCCTTGAGGGTCAAATGGAAAAAAGCTTGAGGGAGGCCCCTGAAAAAGTTTCCCTTTGACCAAAATCTTTTTCAAATTCTTGAATCATTTTATACTTTTTCGCTCTTTCAGATAATGTGGATTTATTCATCATTTTGGTACGGATCTTGTAAACGTTGAATGTAAATGTGGAGGCAATCAGGTTTCTAGTTCTTATTTAGAAGAGCTTGATGTAGATCATTGAAGGACATCTTTGTAGACCACAACATCCTCAAAAATGGTAATTTTTTTTTTTATACATTCCACCTTTTTCAAATAATGTTGACTTATTCATCATTTGGGTGGGGGTCCTGAATGTAAATGTGGAGACAATCTGTTTTCTGAGCTTAATGTTGACTATTGAAGAAGATCTTTGAAGACCAAAATCTCTTCAAGAATTTGATCTTTTTACATATTCCAACTCTTCCAGACAATTTCAGTAAAAATTGAATGTAAATGTGGAGGCAGTTAGGTTTGTATTTCTCATTCGAAAGAGCTTGATGCCGACCATTGAAGATATTTGTAAACCAATATTTTATAAAACCTTCAATTTTTCATCACCAGGTTGTGTCTCATAACAATCGCGTCTGGTCTCAGAAATGAATGAAAAACTGACGTGGATGATGGTTGAAGAGCCGAGAGGCTGACCTTTGTTTCCTCTTCTTTCTAATGATTGGGACCCAAACCAAACCAACAATCAAGACCATTAGTCCAATGGAGAAGGCAACAGGTCCCATGTTTTTTGAGATTGGTGCCGTTTGGGCTGGGGACACAAAATATATAGTGGTCAATATAATTCCTAATAGGAACACTGATCCCCCAATAGACATGATGATTATAGGCTTTTGATACGTGTCCCAGGCACTTCGCTGGGCAGTGGTCCAAAGAGACTCACTTCTTGAACTACTGTACAATGTGCTTTCAGTCCTACTGGTGACCAGGTCCTTGGATTCAGCCGAAGATGACCTTTCTACACTGCTGTACTCACTGAGGGCAATGTGCTCTGGTGACCTGTCCATCTTTGCATTCTCCAAGTCAGCGACTAATATCTGAAATACATAATCGACACAGGGTTCAGCTTTAGGGTTTTTATGTTTCACTGTATTTGAGCTTGCTACGATCTTAAAAAAAATATTTACCATGTTAAAAGGGTTTTCTAGGAATATGTATTGATGTCTGATCCTTAGGATAAACCATCATGGTCTGATCTCTGGAACCCCACTGATCAGCAGAGATCTCTGCTCGGCTCTACTCAGAACTCCCCTTTATGCAGATGGGAGAGTCCTGACTACCGTATTTGTCAGACTATAAGATGCACTTTTTCCCCAAAAATACCCAAGTGGCCTCAAACCCCTCTGAAGTGCGCACAGGCGGAGGCCTGCAACATGACTTGAGCACGCTTCTGAGGCCATATCATCCCTCCCCAGGCACCCAGAAGGACCCTTCCTTCAAGCAGACTAAGTGGTGTGTGCTAGAATACTTGCTCAACCAAAGGTACCCCTGCCAAACCTACCCAAGTGCCCACAAACCTGGGCTGAGCTAGTCTTCCCAAGCAACCCCAGGGTACCTGTCATGAAGCTGGCTTAATGCTGCCTGCCACAACATTCGCTCACCCTCCAGGACCCATGTCAAGGCTACCCAAGCGGCCCCAAAGCCCTGTGTGGAGCTGAATTAGTGAGGCCTGCCAAACGACATGAGGACTCACCTGGAGCCCTAACCAGGCTTCCCCGGCAACCCCAAGGCACCTGTCATGATGCTGACTTAGTGCTGCGTGCCAAAACACTTGCTCACCCTCCAGGACCCATGCCTCCGAAAAATACGGTCGGTGCGTCTTATGGTCCGGTGCGTCTTATAGTCCAAAAAATACGGTTGGTGCGTCTTATGGTCCGGTGCGTCTTATAGTCCGAAAAATACGATTGGTGCGTCTTATGGTCTGTTGCGTCTTATAGTCCGAAAAATACGGTCGTTGCGTCTTATGGTCCGGTGCGTCTTTTAGTCCGAAAAATACGGTCGGTGCGTCTTATGATCAGGTGCGTCTTATAGTCCGAAATATCTGGTTGGTGCGTCTTATAATCCGAGAAATACGGTCGGTGCGTTTTATGGTCTGGTGCGTCTTATAGTCTGAAAAATATGGTACCTCTCCGTTCACAACGGAGAGGTTTAGGAGCTCATTTAGAAGATAGGTCCAAGTCCCATCTCTGGGACACGAACCTATCAGCATTGATGGTATATCCTAGTGATATCCATCAATGTCTGTAGTGAGCCAACCCCTTTAACGCATTGGATTGGGGCTAGCCTACAAGAATTGGGATATCTGCCACTATGGATCCACCAACATGTCCAGAACAAGCTCAGCCTGGGTCTTAAAGGGGGGTTTATGCTACCCTCTCTGAGAGCAGAATATGATAGATGGAGAGAAGCTGAGATCTGTGATATATAGGGTTATATGATTTGGAGCAGGTTTTCTAAGTAAAAAGCAGAGCACATACTGATGGGACTCCTTAAAAGACACACGCCTCAGACTTCCAGCTACAATGATCTCTACTGAAACCCATGTAGGAGAAGAAGTTAGCTACTTCCTGCCTCGCTGCGGTCACTATTACACCTCTCCTTCCAGCGTTTTTTCTTTTTCCAATCTTACAGATTATTACAGACTATACATTTTGAACCGGGCACCATCTTGGATACTGAGCTCCAGTGCGCACCTCCACATTAGTCTCTTTAGCAAGTCACAGGAGGTAGAACATCTCCATCAGCCCTACCCAGACAACCTAACCACCACCCGAGGTAAGAAGCTTGGTGATAAAAAGTTGGAAGGGGCTCGGAATTACACATTCTTAAAAGGGTTTTCTCACTACAGGTAATGGAAGACTTTTTCTAAATACATTGCTTTATTGATTTTTCTTTGGTCGGGAGATAAAGAAGATTTGATCTCCTCTAAGAGCACACAAGTCTCTCTGGTTACCGACCCCCTCTCCCTGCTCTCTGTCATCTCTCATTGCTCTAAGTTTCTGTCAGTCAGTGATTCACTTCGTCCATGGTGAGTCACTCCCTGCAGAGTCTTATCTCTAGTAACAGACTTCTGAAAGCTTCTCATTTAGCTAA
Source organism: Phyllomedusa bahiana (assembly GCA_025379985.1). Lineage (NCBI taxonomy): Eukaryota > Metazoa > Chordata > Amphibia > Anura > Hylidae > Phyllomedusa > Phyllomedusa bahiana. Next base: position 31,458 of record JAODAL010015364.1, on the reverse strand, counting down.
ATAAACACCTTTTAGAGACCTGCAGGTCTGAGTATTACACTTTATAAATCTCTTGCACTGTTGTCAGTGTAACCGGAATAGCTAGGAACAGCAGAGCTGATGTGTCAATCACTGCTATAGACCTGCCTACAGTCTGAACAGGAAGTGTGAGTCTAGTGTAATGTTCACACGGCTTATTTTGGGACAGATTTCAGCCCGTAATTTGCGGCGTAGTGCGCGAATTATGGGTGAATCCGTCCCAGTCATTTTCGGTAATCCACAGTTCTCATAGAGAAAATATGGATTCGTTCCTCTCCCTGCTCACGAAATACGGCGAGGGGGGAGAAAGTGACATGTCAATTATTCACGGCGGTATACACGCCATGGATAATGAATGTCTATGGGGCCGGCAAGCTGCCGGGCCCCGCCCCGGGCACACGGCCTAATTGCGGGCGAAATCCGTTTCCCGCAAAATTTCGCTGTGAATAAGCCGTGTCAACATAGCCTGAAAGCTGGCTGTGGCTATGAAACTGCATGGTGAGAAAACCCCTTTAAAGGACGTTTTTGACTGACCACATGGTGCACTACAGTCATTTCAGGGCAACCATGATGCTGATATGGCCCTCGGTGAAATTGAGTTTGACACAGACAAATTCAGTTAAACTGTGACTGCTACAGAGACAGGCTGGCAGTGGACCTCATAGGGGACCTCTATGAGCTAAAATGACTGATAACTTCTCCTGAATTTAGTTCCTAGGACAAGAAGTAGATGTCTGTCAGGTTGGCAGGAAGTAGCTGTCTGTCAGGTTGGCAGGAAGTAGCTGTCTGTCAGGTTGGCAGGAAGTAGCTGTCTGTCAGGTTGGCAGGAAGTAGCTGTCAGGTTGGCAGGAAGTAGCGGCCTGTCAGGTTGGCAGAAAGTAGCGGCCTGTCAGGTTGGCAGAAAGTAGCTGTCTGTCAGGTTGGCAGGATGTAGCTGTCTGTCAGGTTGGCAGGATGTAGCTGTCAGTCAGGTTGGCAGGATGTAGCTGTCTGTCAGGTTGGCAGGAAGTAGCTGTCTGTCAGGTTGGCAGGAAGTAGCTGTCTGTCAGGTTGGCAGGAAGTAGCTGTCTGTCAGGTTGGCAGGAAGTAGCTGTCAGTCAGGTTGGCGGGCATGAAGCTGTCAGTCAGGTTGGCAGGATGAAGCTGTCTGTCAGGTTGGCAGGAAGAAGCTGTCTGTCAGGTTGGCAGAAAGAAGCTGTCTGTCAGGTTGGCAGGATGAAGCTGTCAGTCAGGTTGGCAGGATGAAGCTGTCAGTCAGGTTGGCAGGATGTAAGCTGTCGTCATGGTTGGCAGGAGGTAGCGGCCTGTCAGGTTGGCAGGAAGTAGCGGACTGTCAGGTTGGCAGAAAGTAGCTGTCTGTCAGGTTGGCAGGAAGTAGCTGTCTGTCAGGTTGGCAGGAATGTAGCTGCAGTTCAGGTTGGCAGGAGTAGCGGCCAGTCAGGTTGGCAGGAAGAAGCTGTCTGTCAGGTTGGCAGGACGTAGCTGTCTGTCAGGTTGGCAGGAAGAAGCTGTCTGTCAGGTTGGCAGGAAGTAGCTGTCTGTCAGGTTGGCAGGAAGTAGCTGTCTGTCAGGTGGGCAGGACGTAGCTGTCTGTCAGGGTGGCAGGATGAAGCTGTCAGTCAGGTTGGCAGGATGAGTAGCTGTCTGTCAGGTTGGCAGGAAAGAAAGCTGTCTGTCAGGTTGGCAGGAAGTAGCGGTCTGTCCAGTAGTTGTCTACAAAGCGGTTTCAGTTAGGGGGAATGAAAGCGGGTCGTCAAGGTTGGCAGGTAATAGTGAACTGACAGGGTTGGCGGGATGGCTGTCTCTTGGCGGGGATGTAGCTGCAGTCGGTTGGCGGGAAAGTAGCTGTCTGTCGGGTTGGAGGATGTAGCTGTCAGTCGGTTGGAGGTTTTAGGGGCGTCGGGTTTGGGAGGAATAGTGTCAGTCGGTTGGCAGGAAGTAGCTGTCTGTAGGTTGGCGGAAGTACTGTCGTCGGTTGGCAGAAGTAGTGTCTGTCGGTTTGGGCAGGAAGTGCTGTCTGTCACGGGTACTGGCTTCTTCTCCTACAGGGTTTAGTAGAGATCTTGTAGGGGCATCAAAGCCGTAGGGCCCTTAAATGGGGGAAGACATAAAGGGGGCCTGAAAATGGCACTTCCTGTCCTAGAAACTAACTTCAGGAGGAAAACCAACAAGCTCACAGCTGCAGATAGTCGCTACCTATAGAAAGTAGGGAGCACATAAGGTTTTGTGAGGTGAAGCCATTTTTGTGAGGACTTCTAAGTTAGGTGCCCCAGTTGGCCTCCAGATAACACAACCCGCTATCATGAAGCCCTCAGTCCAGTTTGCGCTTGGTCGCAATGTCCTCCACTTAACAAATCATGGAAAGAGATTAAAGTGTTGCAGATAGAGGAACGCAGGGGTCATAATTAAGTGTGATCTCTGAGTGACTCATGGACATAGTGTGAGGATTTCAGAGCATTCCTGACCACGGATACGGGACGTGAGATTAGCCGGCCCTTTGTATCGTGCCAAGCCGACTTGTACTCCATTCCATAACAATGTACGAATACAGTGCTGTCACTCTGCCAGAGTCATAGGAAACTTGGAGCCCAGAGACAGCAGCTAAATGCACACAATCCCGTCAGTGAGGAAGATCTGGACTTGGCCGGTCCAGCTTGTGGACCTTTGGGACCAAAAACTGTCTGGAACCTGTAGTCCGACAAGAATTGAAGGACTAGCAATATTTTTTTAGTACAACAGAAATGGCATTTAATCTGTTGCATGCAGTGGTGGACTGGGATGGCTGGGACCCAGCAGTAAAGATGGTTCTTGGGCCCCACCATCGGAGTTGTCTAATAGAGCCCACTAGTGGATTTGAGTCCTGGGGCCCACCAGTGGGGTTCAGACTTGGGACCCACCAGTGGAGTTTATTCTTGGGACCCACCATTGGAGAGGATTCTTGGGGCCCACCAGTTTAGTAGATTCTTGGTGCCCACCAGTAGAGCTGATTCTTGGTGCCCACCAGTAGAGTTGATGCTTGGGGCCACCAATGGAGCTGTTTCTTGGGACCACCAATGGAGCGGTTTCTTGGGACCACCAGTGGAATGGACTCTTGGAGACAACCTGTAGAGTTGATTATTGGTGCCCACCAGTTGATTTGACTTTTGGTGACCACCATTGGAGATGATTCTTTATTCCCATCAGTGGTGTTGATTTTTGGGGCCCACCATTGGAGAGGATTCTTGAGACCCATCAGTGGAGTTGATTCTTGGGGCCACCATTGGAGAAGATTCTTGGAGCCCACCAGTGGAGTTGAGTCTTGGGGCCCACCAGTGGAGTTGATTCTTGGTGCCCTCCAGTAGTGTTGATTCTTGGGGCCACCAGTGGAGCTGGTTCTTGGGGCCACCAGTGGAGTTGATTCTTGGAGCCCACCAGTGGAGTTGATTCTTGGGGCCCACCAGTGGAGTTGATTCTTGGGGCCACCAGCGGAGTTGATTCTTGGGCCCACCAGTGGAGTTGACTCTTGGAGACAACCAGTAGAGTTGATTCTTGAGACCCATCAGTGGAGTTGACTCTTGGGGGCCACCAATGGAGTTAATTCTTGGGCCCCACCATTGGGGATGAGTCTTGGGGCCCACCATTGGGGATGAGTCTTGGGGCCCGCCAGTGAAGTTTACTATTGGGGCCCGCCAGTGAAGTTAACTATTGGGGCCTGCCGGGGGAGTTGACTCTTGGGGCCAAAAGTGGAGTTGACTCTCAGGCACACCAATGGAGATGATTCATGGGGCCCGCCCTTCAGCTACTGTATATAACTGCACAAGCTACACTCTACCTCTTGCTTTGTGCCTTTCTCCATGAAGAGCTGCCTCAGACCTGCCATGCCCAGGAGCCCCCCAGGGCTTCCCCTGCTTTCCTGTGGGTCAGTCAGAGCCTGATTGCACATATATTAGTAATTAGTAAGCTGTCAGTGAGGCTGCCGTACAACGTTGTGTACCATTGGTCACCATAGATCAAATTGAAATAATGTCAAGTAAACATTTTAAAGTAATGCCTGACTGATCCGGTCGGATTTGGACATGGCGGCCTAATTTTAATTTTATCTATAGCTTTATTTACATCCAGTGGCTAAACCTGTACAGAAACTACATTGCTCTTCACTTGGCCTTTGTAACAGTTGTATCCAGTGTAGATAATCCTCTGTGAGCCTCAGAGTCCGGGCTGATACATTGTAACAAACCATCATGGTCAGAAGATGTGTAGTAATAATGTGTTAACATTACAGAGGATTATATAGGCTGTCTCCTCAAATCCCTTACCACTATGGTTTCCTGCGCCTAGCAGAGAGCCCCTGCCCTTCTACCTCCCTAGCCCTTCTATCTCCCTGCTCCTGCCCTAGCAGAGCACCCTGCCCTTCATCTCCTGCCTCCTGCCCTAGCAGAGCCCCTGCCCTTCTACCTTCCTGCCTCCTGCCCTAGCAGAGCCCCTGCCCTTCCATCTCTGTGCCTCCTGCCCTATCAGAGCCCCTGCCCTTCTATCTCCCTGCCTCCTGCCCTTCTATCTCCCGGCCTGCTGCCCTAGCAGAGACCCTGCCCTTCCATCTCTGTGCCTCCTGCCCTAGCAGAGACCCTGCCCTTCTATCTCCCTGCCTCCTGCCCTAGCAGAGCCCTTGCCCTTCTACCTCCCTGCCTCCTGCCCAAGCAGAGCCCTTGCCCTTCTACCACCCTGCCTCCTGCCCTAGCAGAGCCCCTGCCCTTCTATCACCCTGCCTCCTGCCCTAGCAGAGCCCCTGCCCTTCCACCTCCCTGCCTCCTGCCCTAGCAGAGCCCCTGCCCTTCCAGCTCCCTGCCTCCTGCCCTAGCAGAGACCCTGCCCTTCTATCTCCCTGCCTCCTGCCCTAGCAGAGCCCTTGCCCTTCTATCTCCCTGCCTCCTGCCCTAGCAGAGCCCTTGCCCTTCTATCTCCCTGCCTCCTGCCCTAGCAGAGACCCTGCCCTTCTATCTCCCTGCCTCCTGCCCTTCTATCTCCCTGCCTCCTGCCCTAGCAGAGCCCCTGCCCTTCTATCTCCCTGCCTCCTGCCCTAGCAGAGCCCCTGCCCTTCTATCTCCCTGCCTCCTGCCCTAGCAGAGCCCCTGCCCTTCTATCTCCCTGCCTCCTGCCCTAGCAGAGACCCTGCCCTTCTATCTCCCTGCCTCCTTCCCTTCTATCTCCCTGCCTCCTGTCCTAGCAGAGCCCTTGCCCTTCTACCTCCCTGCCTCCTGCCCTTCTACCTCCCTGCCTCCTGCCCTAGCAGAGCCCTTGCCCTTCTACCTTCCTGCCTCCTGCCCTAGCAGAGACCCTGCACCTTCTATCTCCCTGCCTCCTACCCTAGCAGAGCCCTTGCCCTTCTACCTCCCTGCCTTCCTGCCCTAAGAAAGAGACCCTTGCCCTTCTTTCTCCCTGCCTCCTGCCCTAGCAGAGCCCCTGCCCTTCTATCTCCCTGCCTCCTGCCCTAGCAGAGCCCCTGCCCTTCTACCTCCCTGCCTCCTGCCCTAGCAGAGACCCTGCCCTTCTACCTCCCTGCCTCCTGCCCTAGCAGAGACCCTGCCCTTCTATCTCCCTGCCTCCTGCCCTAGCAGAGCCCTTGCCCTTCTATCTCCCTGCCTCCTGCCCTAGCAGAGACCCTGCCCTTCTACCTCCCTGCCTCCTGCCCTAGCAGAGACCCTGCCCTTCTACCTCCCTGCCTCCTGCCCTAGCAGAGCCCTTGCCCTTCTATTCCCCTGCCCCCCTGCCCTAGCAGAGACCCTGCCCTTCTATCTCCGTGCCTCCTGCCCTAGCAGAGCCCCTGCCTTCTATCTCCCTGCCTCCTGCCCTAGCAGAGACCCTGCCCTTCTATCTCCCTGCCTCCTGCCCTTCTATCTCCCTGCCTCCTGCCCTAGCAGAGACCCTGCCCTTCTACCTCCCTGCCTCCTTCCCTTCTACTCTACTGCCTTCCTGCCTAGCGGGCCCTGCCCTTCTACCTCCTTGCCTCCTGCCCTAGCAGAGCCCCTGCCCTTCTATCTCCCTGCCTCCTGCCCTTCTACCTCCCTGCCTCCTGCCCTAGCAGAGACCCTGCCTTCTACCTCCCTGCCTCCTGCCCTAGCAGAGACCCTGCCCCTTTCTACCCCCTGCCTCCTGCCCTTGCAGAGCCCTTGCCCTTCTATCTCCCTGCCTCCTGCCCTTCTACCACCCTGCCTCCTGCCCTAGCAGAGCCCCTGCCCTTCTACCACCCTGCCTCCTGCCCTAGCAGAGCCCCTGCCCTTCTATCTCCCTGCCTCCTTCCCTTCTATCTCCCTGCCTCCTGCCCTAGCAGAGACCCTGCCCTTCTATCTCCCTGCGTCCTGTCCTAGCAGAAACCCTGCCCTTCTATCTCCCTGCCTCCTTCCCTTCTATCTCCCTGCCTTCTGCCCTAGCAGAGCCCCTGCCCTTCTACCTCCCTGCCTCCTGCCCTAGCAGAGACCCTGCCCTTCTATCTGCCTGCCTCCTGCCCTAGCAGAGACCCTGCCCTTCTATCTGCCTGCCTCCTGCTCTAACAGAGACCCTGCCCTTCTATCTCCCTGCCTCCTGCCCTTCTACCTCCCTGCCTCCTGCCCTTCTACCTCCCTGCCTCCTGCCCTATCAGAGCCCTGCCCTTCTATCTCCCTGCCTCCTGCCCTAGCAGAGCCCCTGCCCTTCTATCTCCCTGCCTCCTGCCCTAGCAGAGCCCCTGCCCTTCTATCTCCCTGCCTCCTGCCCTAGCAGAGACCCTGCCCTTCTATCTCCCTGCCTCCTGCTCTAACAGAGACCCTGCCCTTCTATCTCCCTGCCTCCTGCCCTAGCAGAGCCCCTGCCCTTCTACCTCCCTGCCTCCTGCCCTAGCAGAGCCCCTGCCCTTCTACCTCCCTGCCTCCTGCCTATCAGGGGCCCCTCCCCTTTTCTATCCCCTGCCTCCTGCCCTAGCAGAGCCCCTGCCCTTCTATCTCCCTGCCTCCTTCCCTTCTACCTCTCTGCCTCCTGCCCTAGCAGAGCCCCTGCCCTTCTACCTCCCTGCCTCCTGCCCTAGCAGAGCCCTTGCCCTTCTATCTCCCTGCCTCCTGCCCTTCTACCTCCCTGCCTCCTGCCCTAGCAGAGACCCTGCCCTTCTACCTCCCTGCCTCCTGCCCTAGCAGAGACCCTGCCCTTCTATCTCCCTGCCTCCTGCCCTTCTACCTCCCTGCCTCCTGCCCTCGCAGAGCCCTTGCCCTTCTACCTCCCTGCCTCCTGCCCTAGCAGAGCCCTTGCCCTTCTATCTCCCTGCCTCCTGCCCTTCTACCTCCCTGCCTCCTGCCCTATCAGAGCCCTTGCCCTTCTATCTCCCTGCCTCCTGCCCTTCTACCTCCCTGCCTCCTGCCCTTCAGGCCCTTGCCCTTCTATCTCCCTGCCTCCTGCCCTTCTATCTCCCTGCCTCCTGCCCTTCTATCTCCCTGCCTCCTGCCCTAGCAGAGCACCTGCCTTCTATCTCCCTGCGTCCTGTCCTAGCAGAAACCCTGCCCTTCTATCTCCCTGCCTCCTTCCCTTCTATCTCCCTGCCTCCTGCCCTAGCAGAGCCCCTGCCCTTCTACCTCCCTGCCTCCTGCCCTAGCAGAGACCCTGCCCTTCTACCTCCCTGCCTCCTGCCCTAGCAGAGCCCCTGCCCTTCTACCTCCCTGCCTCCTGCCCTATCAGAGCCCTTGCCCTTCTATCTCCCTGCCTCCTGCCCTAGCAGAGCCCCTGCCCTTCTACCTCCCTGCCTCCTGCCCTAGCAGAGCCCCTGCCCTTCTACCTCCCTGCCTCCTGCCCTAGCAGAGCCCCTGCCCTTCTACCTCCCTGCCTCCTGCCCTAGCAGAGACCCTGCCCTTCTATCTCCCTGCCTCCTTCCCTTCTACCTCCCTGCCTCCTGCCCTATCAGAGCCCCTGCCCTTCTATCTCCCTGCCTCCTGCCCTTCTATCTTACTGCTTCTATAAGACCTGGTTGACATATTCATCAGAGGTTCCTCTGTTGCATGTTCCCTTCGGATTGATGGACAACATAGCGAAGACTATTTTTTCTGTCTTGGCGACGGCCACCATGGCGGAGACCAAACGGACCCATTGTAGTTATCAGGGTCCATGGGGCGCTGTGGGTGAAGGTTGTGAGACGGATGCCACATCTCCAGAACCTGTGATCCAAGCCTAAACCTCTACACAGCATCTGTTCTGTCTCCCCCACCCCATCGTATTTATGGCCACCACCCCCAACAGAGCCCCTGCTAAATTTTGTCCTCCATTTGCTCCACCTAACCATCCCTCCACAATATTCCCACCACCTGGACCCCGCCGCCATTGGTTTTCCATGTACCCGTGCCTCCCCACCACCCCTAGACAGCTGCTGGCACCTCCTGCCCCCCCCCAATACCCGTTCCCACTTGTGTCCCACCTGTCTTCTGCCTCCTTCAGTTTCTCTTCTACCTTCTGTGCCCCCCCCCCTAGCAGAGCTGACGATAAATGTCACCTGTCAACTATCAGGAGGACTGGGGGGGATCCTCCGACACCCGTCCACTAATTCCTGCCACATATTTCAGTGAAGGCAATCACAGCCACCTTTCCAGTGAAGTGTATGGAGAATGTGGCGGCCAGAAATAGGCAAATGGGGGTCAGGTAACATTCGGCTCTAGCTATGAAGTGACCCCATTATCCAATCTGATAGTGGACACTCCTCTGTAGAGGGTCAGGTAACATTTGGCTCTAGCTATGAAGTGACCCCTATTATCCAATCTGATAGTGGACACTGCACTGTAGAGGGTCAGGTAACATTTGGCTCTAGCCATGAAGTGACCCCTATTATCCAATCTGATAGTGGACACTGCACTGTAGAGGGTCAGGTAACATTTGGCTCTAGCTATGAAGTGACCCTATTATCCAATCTGATACTGGACACTGCACTGTAGAGGGTCAGGTAACATTTGGCTCTAGCTATGAAGTGACCCCTATTATCCAATCTGATAGTGGACACTGCACTGTAGAGGGTCAGGTAACATTTGGCTCTACCCATGAAGTGACCCCCATTACCAATCTGTACTGGACACGCACGTGGGGTAAGGTAACTTTTGGCTCTGCAGAATGACCCCTATTATCCAATCTGAAGGGACCCCCCTTTAGGGGGTCAGGTAACTTTTGGGCTTAGCTATGAAGTGACCCCTATTTCCAATCTGATAGTGGACTCTCCGCTGTGGGGGGTCGGGTAACATTTGGCTAAGCTATGAAGTGCCCATTTCCAACTGATGGGACACTGCACTGAGGGGTAGGTAACATTTGGTTTCTACCCAGAAGTGCCCCCTTTACCAATCTGATAGTGGAACTGAATGTGGGGGTCGGTCTTTGGCTTTCCCCCCTATGAAGTGCCCCTTTTCCAATCTGATCTGGACACTGCATTTAAAGGGGTAGGAAACCATTTTGGCTCTAGTTAAGAAAACCCCATTTATCCATCTGTAGTGGCCCAGCACGTAGAGGGTCAGGTAAATTTGCTCTAGTATAAAGTCCCCCTATTACCCAAATCTGATACTGGACACTGCACGTAGAGGGTAGGTCCCATTTGGCTTGAGAAGTGCCCCCTATTACCCCAATCGATAGGGGAAACCTCCCCTGTAGAGGGTCAGGTAAAACATTTGGCTCTACTATGAAGTGACCCCATATCAATCGATAGGGGACCCCCTGTGGGGTCAGGTAACATTTGGCTCTACATGAAGTGACCCCTATTACCAATTGATAGGGAACTCCGTGTAGGGGTCAGGTAACTTTTGGCCTGCTATGAAGTAAACCCCATTATCCAATCTGATAGGACCTCCCTGTAGGGGTCAGGTAACATTTGGCCTAGCTAAAAGTGCCCCCTATTATCCAATCTGATAGTGGACACTCCTCTGTAGACTTTCTCCCCTCGGGGTAGCACAAATGATTTTAAAATGTTTTTTTTGATTTTAAAAATTTTAACCCACTTTCACTCCTAAATTTATTGACCAAAAGCAAAGCATCCCCAAAAACCCGTCCGCTCTTCACCACGGGGGAGACGCGATTGTCACAAACCAAAGTGCAGCAATTTCCGGACAAAGACGACGAGCGCTGCAGGTCTCACAAAAAAACCATTCTACAAAAAAATATTATGGGGACGCCCCCCGTTTTGTGCCCGTTTGCTTGCTGTAGTGAAGGAAATTGGCTTTTTTTTAAATTTTTTTCCTTTTAAAAAGAGAAATCAGTCTAGACACAATCTCACAGCTGAGGGTTTGTTACAGTGATACCCATTAAAATTTGCCCCTGGGGTGTTTAAAAGGGGGTTTTCTTGTTACTGATCATATTTTCAAATGGGGGGGGAAAAAAAAAGTGATGCTGCCCTTTGGGTTTCCAAAAGCAAATGCAGGTTTGGGGAGAGGGACTGTTTTTTTTGTGTTTTGGGAAACGAAGTAGACCCCGGTGGGTTAGCCCGGGTCCCACCCCCGGGTCGTAATCGGAACGGGGTTCCGAAGGAATGGAGGAAAAGGGGGTCGGGGACGGGGAGGGGCCGGGGGAGAGCAGAGGATGGTGTGGGGTTTGGACTGCCCAAAAAGCGTGGTGATGGAGTATATGTGATCGGGGTTTGTCAAGACAGAAGCGGGTAGGTGGAGTTGTGCCCGGGGTTTGTCACGACAGAAGCAGGTGGTTGAGTAGGTCGGGTTTTTTGTCACTGCAGCAAAGTGGTGGGTCCCGGGTATGGTGGGGTTTGCCAACAGAAAGCAGTGGTAGGTGCGAGATCGTGGGGGGTTTGCATGAAACAAGCGTGGAGGTGGAGTAGCGGCGGGGGTTTGTCACTGACAGCAAGAGTGGTGGTGGCCTATGCGTGCGGGTTTGTCACGACAGCAAGCGTGGTAGGTGTAATTTAGCGGGGGGGGGTTTGTCATACAGAAACATTGGAGGTGCGAGTATGCTGCAGGGTTTGTATGACAGCAAGCAGGGGTAGGTGTGGTATGCGGGGGGTCTGTCACTGAAGCAAGCAGTGGTAGGGCGACGTATGGTGCAGGGTTTGTCACTGACGCAAGCAGTGGTGGTTGGACGTTGGTGCGGGGTTTGTACTGACAGCAAGGTGGTAGGTCGGTATGTGTGCGGGGTTGTCACTGACAGAAAGGGGTTGGGTGGACTTTGCGTGCGGGTTTTGTCACGGACCATCAGAAGTCCTTGGCAGGGGAGAGATCATGTGCAGTCCCTGAAAATAACAGAAAAAGCATGTTTTGTTTTCAGATCGTAGAGTTCAGAGGTGTAATAATCTGCAGGAATACCTGTGTGGACGAAGAGAAAAAAAAATCACCCCTTTTTCCAAGGGGTGAATGCCAAAGCCCTTTGTTACAAAGTATGTAGAGAGCGCGAGAAAGACATATCACTATGGAGTTACATTTCTTTTCACTTCCAAAGACAGCTAACCCTTTCCCTTTCCCCCCCGGGTCACACGAATAATTAACAGGGACCTTGCAGAGAAAAAAAATACGGGCCTTGGGGGAAAAACGGCCCCCAAAATTTTCAAGCTCTGCTTAGAACCAATATAAAAACCCGCCCAAAAAGGTAAAGAGAATACCCCTTTAACAGCCCAAAAGGGCCGCTGGGCAAAACTGTGCACTGGACCCTGCCAAAGTGCATGCCGTCATAGAGGACCACACCCAAGCACATCATCACATCAGGCCCCTTCAATGGATAAGACAGCCCTGCAAAATCCACCGAAGCACTGCAACCAACGAGCCGCAAAATCTTGTGCTGTCAATGTGTTTAGCTACTGGATGACAGCCAAGCCCTGGATATAATTGTAACAAACCCTCGCTGTGTAAGTTTCCCTTGTTTTTTTGGGTTTTTCCTCCTTGGATTACGAAAGGTGAGCGGTACATTAGACGTAATTGTTTTTCACCGGTCTATTGGCCATCGTATTAGGCCTAAAGCACCTGAGACAACAACGATCCTGTTTGTTAATGGAAATCACAATTGCTGCACTTTGAATACTGCTCTGTATCCCGGACACAAGGTGCAGGCACCTGCGCAATGTCTATAGAGGAAGGTGAATGGAGCATCACGGGGGATAGGGCACCGGCTGCCTAGCGGTTGTATGCAGTCATTGAGGGTTCCCACTAGTGACCCCAAGAAGACATCAGCTGGCTAATGCATAGTCTGTAGTATCCTGTGATGTCACTGCCCCTGGTGACCTCATAGCCTGTAGTATCCTGTATAGGAAGTGTCTAGGTGATGTCACTGACACTAATGACCTCATTGTCTGTAGTATCCTGTATATGAAGTGTCTTGGTGATGTCACTGACCCTGGTGACCTCATAGTCTGTAGTATCCTGTATAGGAAGTGTCTAGGTGATGTCACTGACCCTAATGACCTCATAGTCTGTAGTATCCTGTATATGAAGTTTCTTGGTGATGTCACTGACCCTGGTGACCTCATAGTCTGTAGTATCCTGTATATGTCACTGAGCCTCGTAACCTCGTCTCTGCGGCCGGCTCTGCTATCTCTGCGGCCGCCTCTGCCGTCTCTGCGGCCGGCTCTGCTATCTCTGCGGCCGGCTCTGCTGTCTCTGCGGCCGGCTCTGCTATCTCTGCGGCCGGCTCTGCTGTCTCTGCGGCCGGCTCTGCTATCTCTGCGGCTGGCTCTGCTGTCTCTGCGGCCGGCTCTGCTGTCTCTGCGGCCGGCTCTGCTGTCTCTGCGGCTGTCTCTGCGGCTGTCTCTGCGGCTGTCTCTGCGGCCGGCTCTGCTGTCTCTGCGGCGGGCTCTGCTATCGCTGCGGCCGTCTCTGACGTCTCTGCGGCTGGCTCTGCTATCTCTGCGGCCGGCTCTGCTGTCTCTGCGGCCGGCTCTGCTGTCTCTGCGGCCTCTCTGCGGCCGGCTCTGCTATCTCTGCTGTCTGCTCTGGTGTCTCTGCGGCCGGCTCTGCTATCTCTGCGGCTGGCTCTGCTGTCTCTGCGGCCGGCTCTGCTGTCTCTGCGGCCGTCTCTGCTGTCTCTGCCGTCTCTGCGGCTGGCGCTGCCATCTTATGTTTTGGGAGTTGCCCAGCTGGCACGGAGCTGGGACTTGAGGCTGTGTCAATGGCTTTTAAGCTTATCGGGCTCATTTCCTCATGAAAGAATCCAATTAGCGGATGCGAGAATGGCGGATGATGTATTCCGAGTGACAGCGAGCTGGGGTGGAGACTGCGTGACCCGAGAGCGGCACAGGGCAGTCTCTCATAATGAGAAGATCCATTACACAAAGTGCTGTCTAATTGCTCATTTCACTGCCATACACAGCCCTCCACCATCTCTCCATCTCCCGGTCCATGAGAGCAAGGCTCCAAAATTGCATTCACTGTAGTCCTGGACGATGTGATCTCCTACTCTAGTAACAACCAGAGCTGCAGCCACTGGCTGATGTGATCTCCTACTCTAGTCACAACCAGAGCTGCAGCCACTGGCTGATGTGATCTCCTACTTTAGTCACAACCAGAGCTGCAGCCATTGGACAATGTGATCTGCTACTCTAGTCACAACCAGAGCTGCAGCCACTGGACGATGTGATCTCCTACTCTAGTCACAACCGGAGCTGCAGCCACTGGCTGATGTGATCTCCTACTCTTGTCATAACCAGAACTGCAGCCACTGGACGATGTGATCTCCTGCTCTAGTCACAATCACAGCTGCAGCCACTGGACGATGTGATCTCCTTTGCACAACAGTCAATCAATACCAAGTAGCTGCAGCCACTGGGCCCCGTTATAATGGATTTATTATTATTATTATTATTATTAATAAGTATTTTAGAGCGCCATTGAATCCAGGGCGCTGTACATTCGAGTCACAACCAGAGCTGCAGCCACGTTTTCATGTTCCATCTCCTTGCTGGTTCAGTATAGAGTATACGTCCTGGCACAATGCATTATGGGAGGTGAAGTGGTTACACAGCTTAATGCACTATAGTGTGAACATGGCTCCTGCAGCTAATGCGTCGCCTCATCGATGGGAAACAGGAAAGAAAAACCATTAAGAAAAGCTGAAAGTTTTTTTCTCATTTAACCCCTTAAGGCGAAGGACTGAAAAGTCAAGACCAGCAAAATTTTGTCATTTTTGCCTCCTTGCATTTCGGCGGTCATAACTTTTCAATCTTTTAAGTGAAACAGTTGTGTGGGGGCTTGTTTTGTGTGAGAGAAGTTGTATTTTTGGGGGGGTGCAGTTTAAAGGGAACCTGTCACATAGATTATGTCCCCCCTTGCTGAGGACAGCACAAGCTGGTGTCAGACCTGCTATTCCCAGCACTGCGTCCCTTATTCTGTAAGATGCTGGAGTTTTCGAGTATCTAATGCTCAAATCTGCAGTTTTCAGCCAGAAAAGAGTCATTCAAAGAGTCAGTTTTTCCCATGCCCCGCCCACCTGATGCTAGCCCCGCCCACCTCAATTAATAAACCTATTACTTTGAATAGGTAGAAACATGAGAATAAGGGTGCTTTCACACGGTGTGGTTTTGGTGCGTTTTTGATGCGTTTTTTTGTGCAACAATGTATATCATTAATTGCTGTGTCTTTCTGCATCAAAAACGCACCAAAAACGCACCGTGTGAAAGCACCCTGTCAGTGGGCGGGGCTAGCCTTTGGTGGGCGGGGTTAACAGCTGCTCATGAATAAGATTTGAGGGGTAAATGCTCTAAAACTGCAGCATCTTACAGAATAAGGGGCACAGCGCTGGAAACAGCAGGTCTGACACTGGCTTGTGCTGCCCTCAGCAAAGGGGGCATAATCTATGTGACAGGTTCTCTTTAAGGTTTTGTTTTTTTCTCTTTTAACCCCTTAAGCCGAAGGACTGAAAAGTCAAGACCAGCAAAATGTTGTAATTTTTGCCTCCTTGCGCTTTAATGGTCATAACTTTTTTATCTTTTGAGTGACACAGTTGTATAAGGGCTTGTTTTGTGTGAGAGAAGTTGTATTTTTGAGGAGCATAGTTTACATTTACAAATAAATTACTGCTGAATTTTTTAATAAAATTTTTAAATGTATTTATTGTTTTTAATGATTTTTTTTAAACCATTCACACGTCACATTAAATAATGTAGATTAATTCTACAGGTTATTAAGGGTCGTGTGGAATATGTGTTTTTTTATTTTGTGTGATGTAGGCACAATAACTTGTTATCAAATATTTATTTTTATTTCATTATTTATTCTGCAGTTTTTTTTCGTTTTGTTTAAATCCATGAAGGGATAACTATTGCACATTTTTTTTACACTTACATATATGCTTATACATTATAATCTGTGTTAGATAGACACAGGCAGCAGTCAGGGTAGCACACAGTGTGCTCTGACTGCAGGCTTGTCATACAGACAGCCCTGGGGCTACTCTAGGTCTCCAGGGCTGACTGTCCAGACATCCCCCGGGCACCATCAGGTCACCAGGAGTCCTGATCACCCGATGGAGCAGGGGAATACCCTATGGTTATGGCACGGTCACCAACCACGGCAATCAAAGGGTTAAGCCCCAGAGAGCAGAGGTTTCCTTCCACTGTCCAACGCAGCGACTGTGAGTCGTTCGACTGCCCCCCCCCCTCCCGTCAAAAGACAATGAGTAGTCATTAAAGGGTTAAAAGCCGACAAAAGGCATAAATGTGGGCACCCCTGGGTAGGTAGAAATGGTTTGGATTTGGCAGGATCCTCTCCCTTTTAAAGATCTATACCTGAGCTGGTGTATCTAGGTCCAAACTATGTGATACTCCTTGATGAGCGGGTGAAGGCAGGCCCATCATGTTGGATGATAACATCCTGACGATGGATCTAAATATACGCCTACCATATCAAAGAAAGTCTTCTGAGCCGGTGTATCTAAGCCCATCATACAGAATAGAGTCTTCTGATTTTGTGCATCTAAGCCTATCATACAGGATTTAGTCTTCTGAACCAGTGTATCTAAGCCTATCATACAGAATACAGTCTTCTGAGGTGTTGCATCTAAGCTTATAATGTGTGATACTGTCTGCTCAGATGGTGTACCCAAGCCTATCATGCATAATACAGTCTTCTGAGCCGGTGTATCTAAGCCTGTCATACAGAATACAGTCTTCTGAGCCGGTGTATCTAAGCCTGTCATACAGAATACAGTCTTCTGAGCCGGTGTATCTAAGCCTGTCATACATAATACAGTCTTCTGAGCTGGTGTTTCTAAGCCTATCATACAGTATACAGTTTTCTGAGCTGGTGTATCTAAGCCTATCATATATAATACAGTCTTCTGAGTTGGTGTATCTAAGCCTACCATACATAATACAGTCTTCTGAACTGGTGTATCTAAGCTTATAATGTGTGATACCGTCTGCTCAGATGGTGTATCTAAGCCTATCATACATAATACAGTCTTCTGAGCCGGTGTATCTAAGCCTGTCATACTGAGTACAGTCTTCTGAGCCAGTGTATCTAAGCCTGTCATACAGAATACAGTCTTCTGAGCCAGTGTATCTAAGCCTATCTTACAAAATACAGTCTTCCGAGTTGTTGTATCTAAGCCTATCATACCGAATACTGTCTTCTGAGCCGGTGTATCTAAGCTTATAATGTGTGATACCGTCTGCTCAGATGGTGTATCTAAGCCTATCATATATTATCCAGTCTTCTGCGCTGAGGTTTCTAAGCCTATCCCGTGTGACCCCAGCTCAGCAATCCTACGCAGGGTATGCTATAGCACGGGGATCCTCTGTATCCGGGGCGAGGACGAGGAACAGTTACTGTCATGTAGAGGTTTCCGCTCTGTCAGTAAATAATCTTCACTTCCTCTGATGGCATTATTGATGATATTATGTAGCACTCAGTGCAGGGAGGATATCCCCTGGGCTCTCTCAGATGGTTTATATACATCTCTATCATCATCATCATCACAATCCCAGCGCCTACAGATGATGAACAAAGTTACCAGGGACCCATCGCTGCATTCATAAACCATAGTGATCCCCAAAATCACATCCACAGAGGGAATTGTTGTGGTAGAGACTGCAGGTCACCAGGACCAAGCTGCAACCCCAAATCCTCCCTGTGGGAAGAAGCTGAAGCAATAATCCCAGCAGGGCAGGACGGTGGTTAGCACCCTTTATACTGATACACTCATGTGGAAGCTACACTGCGGCACAGGGACCGATGATGTACAGCGCTGCGGAATATGCTGGCGCCATACAAGCAGCGTATAGAAGATATGCAGAATAATTCATAGTGGGGTTCCAGTGATGGTCACTGTTTTCCCCTTGGAGAAGCAGGAAGATTACATGAGAATTGCATGAAGCCTCACAAAGCTAACCAACAACAACAATAAATTGGTATTTTTGGCTCCAAATAATATATCCCCATACATATAGCAATATAGCAGGCCGGGGGCAACCCTGTTGTTTTGCCTGTGTGTGCTACCAACTATAAATATAGGAGACAAAGTAGAAGAAAAACTCAAAAAAGTAAAAGAATATATATATATATATATTACTAATAATATATTAATATATAATAATATAATATTATAATATAATATAAAATTAAAATAAAATAAAAAATTAAATATATAAATAAAAATAATATAAAACTAAAATACTAATATAATAAAAAATTAAATAATATAATATTTAATATATAATAAAAAATATAATATATTAATATATAATATAAAATTAAATTACTAATATACTAGTAATATAAACTAATATATAATAAAAATATAAATTAAAATACTAATATAAAATAAAAAAATCTAATAATATATTAATATATAATATAAAATAAAAAAATAAATAATATATTAATATATAATATCAAAAAAAAATATATTAAAAAATAATAATAATATATTAATATATAATTAAAAATATATAAAATAAATTTATATAAATAAAAATAATATAATAAAATAAAATAATATATAAAATTAAAATAATAATATAATATATAATAATATAAAATTAAAATACTAATAATAAAAATATAAAAATAATATAAAATTAAAATAGTAAATAAATTCAGCAATTTCTCTCCATTTCAGACCCAGATCCATGTGCCATCATCTAACCTATTGTAGGTGTGACCACAGTTGGTAATTCTGTGACAAAAACCATATTTAAGGCCATTTCGAAGAGCCTCCCGGCGAAGCTCATGAGCAGATGTCGCAGCCTGTGCCGGTCATTTTGGGGAGTCGTACTCACATCGTCTATGGGGCAGCTTCTGTCGTACGTGAAGAGCAGGAGTTTACCGATCTTTGACCAGTGGAGTCCACATCGTGTCGAGTCCTCACTGTAGAGCCCAGTTACATTATCACAGCTGCTCTCTCCATCCTCTTCTGCTGATGATAGTCCCAGCATCATGTTCTGCTAATGGGTTAACTCCTTCCTAGCCGTGCCTGCTGCTTGGCTAGGAGACCAGTTTAGAAAAAAAAAAAAAAAAGGTTTATGGTGTTTGCATGATAACTTCCAAGCTATTCCAAAAGGGAATAGCACTCCTTATAGGAACATATACTGCCAAGGGTGTCGCCCGGCAGATGGGTGGACCGGATCGTGAAGTTTGGGGTTGTCTCCAGAACTCAAAAAGACAAGTGGATGTCAGGATTGGACTGCAGAGGGAGGAGATATTCACAATCCCCGAGGGAGGCTTCGCCTCATCATTTTTTTTTTTTTTGGCACCAGGTGAACAAATATGGGTGAGGGGCTGCAGACGAAGGGAGAATGGTTGGGAATCTGTACACACAGTCGTCTGGTAATTGCCTTCATACCTTGTCATCATCAACTACATCGCGCCATATAGTGCTTTCCAAGCCGCTGTTTGTTCACCTGCCATCACGAGGGATGATGGGATTTTACTACCAGCTTGCCAAGAAGGGCACTTTGGGAAAATTGCTTTAACGCTGGCGCTTTGTCATTGGTTTTTAATATACATATATACATGCATATATAAATTAAAACGCATGCAGACACTATATACACACATATATATATATATATATTTATATATATATATATATATATATATATAAACACACGTGTATATATATATATATTTTGTTAAAATCATCTTTTTATTTATATATATATATATATATACACATATTAAATTGCATAGAATATATAAATTATATTATATATAAATATATATTGCATCATACATATATGCAGGGATTATATACACAGGCAGTCCCTGGGTTACGACCGGGATAGGGACTGTAGTTTGTTCTTATAAGTTGGACCAGGTAGATTTGTTAAATGTAATTCCAGCACAAAAGGTGTTTTTTTTTTTTAATTTTTTATAGTACAGGTAAGGGTTTTTACATTTGTTTTGCTGTCTGTGCCCCTGTTAAGAAGATTTCACTTCATTTTCACCTCATGTACTGCTGTGGCATGCTGGAACTTGTCATTTTACAGCTACTATCTACTGTGAAACATAGAACTACAAGTGCCAGCACGCCCCATAAGTCTCCGTTTGTAACTAGGGGGCAGGTGTAAGTCAGAGCGGTGTAAGTCAGGGCCTGCCTGTATATACAAAGAAAAAAACAGAGGGGAGGCTCTTATGGTAAAGTACGTTTACAGCGCATTATGTAAAATCTGTGTGAACTGGGTGCTTACCTTTTTTAGTTATGCTTAAAGGGGTTGACTCACTACTCTCTACTAGCCAGGTCTGTAGCTATAGCAACCAGTGCTGGCAGCCTATCAGAAGAGATCAAACAGGTCTGTAGCTATAGCAACCAGTGCTGGCAGCCTATCAGAAGAGATCAAACAGGTCTGTAGCTATAGCAACCAGTGCTGCAGCTATCAGAAGAGACAAAAGTCTGTAACTTGGACCTGAGGAGCTGATGCAGCCCATACAAGAGGGGATATCTCAGAATGGGTTGGATACTGTTAATGGACATATATTACAAAGTGACTTATTTTTGCAAGATCTTTAATATAAAAAGCAGCAATCCCTGTAGTGGGACAACCCCTTTAACAGCACAGGCACAACTCTCATTAGGCTATAAATGGACTCAGTCCAAGTCATCCAGCAGCAGAAGGCACAGGTCCTTTCTCCAATGCCGTACCTAACGCGGCACCGGGCACGAAGTATCAAGAAAATGTAGAAAAAAACGGATCCCAGCGCTCGCTATAAAACAGGTATGAATGACTCCTGATGTAGCGCCCATTAGGGGGCGAGAAACGCGTTGAAGGTAGTTTTATAGAGTTTTATCCACCGGGATCCGTCATTTCTACATTTTCTTGATGTGTGTATATATATATATATATATATATATATATGTATGAAAATATAAAGATAATAATATATTAATATATAATATAAATATAATAATATATTAATATATCATATAAAAAAAGAATATATTAATATATAATATAAAATAAAAGAATAATAATATATTAATATATATATATATATATATAACATTAAAATACTATATATAACATATATATATATATATATATATATATATATATATACACACATACATGCATACATACTGTATATATTCAAACTGCTTTGAAAAAAAAAAAACTGTACTCACATCTCTCGCTTCTGTCAGGAGTACCTGGAGATGTGATGGAAGCAGGAGATGTGAGCACAGATTATTTTTTTTATTTTAATCTGTACTCGCATCTCCTACTTCGGTCACATCTCCAGGTACTCCTGCCGGAAGCAAGAGATTTGAGTACAGATTATTTTCACTTTAAAGCAGTTCAAAGTAATAGGGGTTTTTCCAAAATCATGGAGAAACCCCTTTAATAGCATCATTAGAGCCCTCTGATTTTTCAGCACCCGTTTGACACCATGTGAATAAGAGCCAAAGCATGCTGTACTGCTTTATAGAACTGCAGGAATGTGCTCGGACCCTGAGGTCATGTTCACACGTAAAGCAATTCAACTTGGATTCCAGTGAGAATTTCAAGTGTGTTCCAGAATCTCTCTACAGTGTTAGGCTATGTTCACACGGTGTACAGTTTCCCCCTCAATTAGGTCGGGTCTTCAGGAGTCGCGCTGATCGGCACGTACTCGCGCGACATAGGGGGTAGGGGGGGGGCGGAACCCCTCCAGCCCCATAAACATGCATTGCTTTCATGCCGCGAATAAGTAACGTCACTTATCTCCCCGGGTGTACACTACGATCGTACTGTACGCCCGGGGAGAGGAGGCGTAATCCACAGTTGTCTATGACAACTGTGGATTACCGTAATTTTTGTGAGCATCTCGCCCGTATTAGAGCGCAAATACAACGCGAAATGCGCGCTGAAATTTGACCGTTGAAGTGGACACAGGTGCCACATCGCGGTGAGGTCTCCACACACCAGTCACAATATTTCTTTGTACTCGCTTTTTCTTAACCGCTATGGAGATGCAGAGATCCCCCGGAGGAACCGTGAATGTATACGGGAAACGCGTCAGGGATTAACAGGGTTAGCCATCTAGAGTGTGGGGCGCCCCTTTTCAGGGCAATATCCCCGCTGTATAGGCAGGGTCAAAATAGGGAGCAGTAGAGAGAGTTGTTTTGTGTCCCCAATAAGTGTGCCTAATTATTATTATTATTTAAAATAAAGGATATATAATATAGAAATAAACAGAATTATAATAATAAATAATACGTAGAAGGTTCTGTTCACACAACGGTTTTAGACGCTGTTTTCGGGGCAGATGTGACGCGGATTCCGAAACGTCAAAATGCCCCGGGTTCATTATACATTGATTCCTAAACTGCATTGAATGAAATACGACGCAGATTTTGTCAATCATTTTTCCGCACCTATTGTTTTTTGAGGCGGATTCCACATCTTCCCTATAGTATGGTAGAATATAGAGGAGGCGAACAATCCACCTCTAAGGCCATGTTCACACGGCTTAAAGTAGGACGTATTCCAGTCCGTAATTACGCGCCGGAGTGCGCAAATTACAGCTGGAATACGTCCTAGTAACTACGGTAATCCACAGTTCTCATAGAGAAGTATGGATTACGTCTCCTCTCCCCGCTCGGCGAATACGCCGCGGGGGGAAATAAGTGACATGTCAATTACTAGCGGCGTATACGCGCCGCTAGTAATGACAGTCTATGGGCCGCCGAGGTGCTGGCCCCCTGCACCAGCCCCCGCTCCCGCCCCCGGCCACACGGCGTAATTGCAAATACAACGTGTGAACCTAGCCTTATTGTAAGTGTGGAAAATAAGGGATGTCAATACTTTCAGGCAGATTTCATATAGTATAGTAGAGTATAGAGGAGGCAAAAAATCCACCTCTTATTGTCAGTGTGTAAAAATAAGTGACGTCAATAATTTGAGGTGGATTCCACACCTTCCATATAGTATAGTAGAGTATAGAGGAGGCGAAAAGTCCACCTCTTATTGTCAGTGTAAAAAATAAGTGACGTCAATAATTTGAGGTGGATTCCACACCTTCCATATAGTAGAGTAGAGTATAGAGGAGGCGAAAAATCCACCTCTTATTGTCAGTGTGTAAAAATAAGTGACGTCAATAATTTGAGGTGGATTCCACACCTTCCATATAGTAGAGCAGAGTATACAGGAGACTAAAAATCCACATCTGAAAATCAGCGTTGGATTTTCCAACAAGGATACGATGCGGATTCAGAGCGGAGATTTCAGTGTGAACATACATGAATAAGAACCAGTAAGGAAAAAGTAAAAAAAAAAATGCAAATACATACTAAAATGATCAAAAAAAATGTAAAAAAAATAAAACCACTGTGTAGATTTATGATACAAAAGTAAAATTACAAATAAATAACACGGAAATAAATATAATAAATGAAATAAGACTATTATAAGAAAAAATAACACATATACTTGCATATAAGATATGTGTGTATATGTATATATATATATATATATATATATATATATATATATATACACACACAACAAATGTATCTGATTACACAATACAAAAGTGGCGCTGACCATCAGCTTCACTTGGAGAAGGCTCTGACCCTGCTGGACTCTGTCCAGTGATGAGAGTAAACAGGTTGTGGGAACAGGCGCTGGGAGAAAGGTCATTTCCACACAAGGAGTTAGAGGCTTTAGGGTCTTATTTTTAGACAATGTATTTCCCATTTGGGTCAGAGCCACCGAGACCACAGGTGTCCGACACAAAACCTCAAGACAAAGCGAGCCCCCCATGTTATGTGGAATGCGGCTCAAGAATCTCTCATAGTTACGTGTTCACACGATATACTGCGGCGCATACAGTACGTGCCGCAGTACATCGTGTGTTTTGGGAGCTTGCGCTAATACACATGTACTCCCGCCGGGGGAGGGGGGGGGTGGCGTTAGCCCGCCGACCCCATAGACATACATTGCTCGCGGCGCACAATCACCGCAAGTAATTGTCACTTATCTCCCCGCGCGTATAAGGAGGGGAGGCGTAGCCCATAGTTCTCTATGAGAGCTGTGGATAACCATAATGATTGGGTCGCATTTCCCCGCGTTTTTAGTGCAGTGCGCCGTGAAATGCACCCCAAAAATAAGCCGTGTGAATATACCTTAAGGCAGTGTTCACACGGCATAATTGCGGCGTGTACAGTACGGCCGCAATTACGTCGGGTGATTTGGGAGTCGCGCTGATCAGTGTGTACTCCCACAGCGCTGGGGGGCTAGCAGCCCGCTGGCCCCATAGACTTTCATTACTCGCAGCGCATAATCGATGCGAATAATTCAGACGTCACTTATCTCCCCGCTTGTACAATATGATTGTATTGTACGAGTGGGAGGAGGAGGCGTAATCCATAGTCCTCTATGAGAACTGTGGATTACCGTTATTTCGGCGCACATCTCGCCCATATTAGCGCGCAAATTAACTCGTGTGGACATAGCCTTAGAGTCTTTCATGTGAATGTTAGGTCATTTTTTTTCCCCCAGTGCATTTACAGTCAGAAAAGGAACCCCATTCAACTCTATGGGGTTTTGGACACGGATCTGCACGGGAAATATGACGGAAGAGAGAACAAGTTCTATGGTTTTTTTCACTCTTAAAAACTAATGGAGAAAATATGTGTTGTCTAAACTACGAGTATTTTCTATCGAGGTCAATGGGAATGGTTTACGTTCGGTTTTTCGACGAGTATTCCCAGTCGGAATCTGCGTGGATTTCATCTTGAAATATTCGTGGTGTGGACGGAGCCTTAGGCTGCGTCACACGGCAAAGACCAAATGCGGGTTGGATTTTCCGACCGGTATTTGGTCTTTTTTGGCAGCGGGACGGCTTTAGTTGGCGTTTTGCGGATTCAAGCCCTCCCCCTTTGCACCCACATGCTCATGTACTGCCCGAAAATCGAGCAGAAGAATGAACACGTTCTAATTTTTTCAGAATGCCGGCGGTGTCAGAAAACGTCCGGCGGAAAATCCGTTCACTGCACGGATTTTCTATTATAGTCTACGAGGGAGCGCTGCATGTTGAAAAACCAGCCGAAATACAAGCCAAGGACAAGAGCTGCTCCATTTTGACCTCAGCAGAACTGTCCATCTTAAGGGCATGCCCCCACGGCACGGTTTTCGGCCGGTTTTTCAGCCGGTTTGCGGTTTTGCAGACCGCCTGAAAAACCGGCCGAAAATGAGCACAATTGTGCTCTATGGAAAACCCGTGCAGCAGTCTCCACTGTTCCCCACTGCACGGGTTTTCTGTCGGGCGGTTTTGTCGCTGGCGGTCCGATGGCAAATGATTGAGCATGCACATTCTTCCGTCTGGTTTTCGGACGGAATCTGTGCTTCTCAATGTGAAGGGGGAGGGCTCATCGCGGAGAAAAGCCGCCCCCCCCCCCCCACCGCGGCCGGCAAACCGACCGGTATTTGTCCTATGCCGTGGGGAGGCGCCCTAACTGTTTTTTGGACGTTTTTTGACACAACCAATTGATTTTTTTGTCTTTTTCTGAACTGTTTTTGTCACTGATTTTGTCCAGATTTTTAAGTTGTTTTTGGACTTTTTTTTAAGCAGTAAAGTGTACTGAGTGCAAATAGTTTTTTTTCCGAACTATAGCCAAAACCTACTAAAAAACAAACAAACCAGGCAATACACCCTTCCCCCACTTTCTGCTCGGTTCCCATTGACTTCAATGTTAACTTTCTGTCTGGAAACCAAGAAGAAGAATGAACACGCTCTAAGGGCCACATGTATGAACCTGTTTAGGTCTAAAACTCACTTTTTGGTCCATAGGTTACTATTGGCAAAAGAGTGAGTTTTAGACCTGAACAGTTTTCATACCTGTGGTCCTTAGTTTTTTTTGGATCATGTAAAAAACCGTCCAGCAGAAAATCCGTTCTGTGGCGACTGCTGCACGGATTTTCTATTAAAGTCTATGGGGAGCGTTGCTTGACGGTGTTCAGACGGTTTCCAAATCCGCAAACCGACCAATAAACCGCGGCGTGTGGACGGGCCCTTAGGGGGACATGTATGAAGATCGGCGTGTCGAAGCGCCTGTTTTCACGTTTTTTTTTTTTCCGTGAAAACTTCAACGCCTCCGGCAGACAGAACACATTGAAATAGGTCTGCCTGTCGGAGCTTTAATGCGCCTCACATTGCCGACCCGCATTCATACATGCGGCGGGGTTTTCGAATGTGGTGCGTCCCGCCCCAGAACGCCCACAGCACGCCCCTTCATGTTAGGTGCATTACAAAGTGGCGAACCTTAGGCCATGTTCACACGGCTTAAAATGGGCCGTATTTCAGTCCGTAATTACGCGCTGTACTGCGCGAATTACGGCTGGAATACGTCCCAGTCATTACGGTAATCCGCAGTTCTCATAGAGAACATGGATTCCGACTCCTCTCCCTGCTCGGCGGATCCGCGCGGGGGGAGATAATTGACATGTGAATTACCCGCGCGTATACGCGACGCTGGTAATGAAAGTCTATGGTTCGGCGAGGTGACGCCCCCCCGCTCCCGCCCCCCGTCGGGTGACGCCCTGCACATAAGCTGTGTGAACCTAGCCTTACGCTTAATGTGCCTAACACATAGGGGAGGTGCGTCCAACAGCGGAGCCGGCACAGAGAGGCGCATTATACGCCAGAAAACAAACGAAAACTCCGATCATACAGGTCCCCCTTAGTGTACACTCGGACTGGACGGCCGAAACATGCGCCTGATTTATCAGAAATCTGCCGCATCCGTTGGCTTAGTTTGCAGCAATAATTTGCACCAAAATCTCAGCGCACATCGTTGCTCACAACCACAAAACGACACCCGTTTGTCAGAAGGGTCTAAAACAGGGGTGTCAAACTGCGACCCTCCAGCTGTTGGGAAACTACAACTCCCATCATGCATTTGTATAATCTATAACCGTGGGCATGATGGGAGTTGTAGTTTCCTAACAGCTGGAGGGCCGCAGTTTGACACCCGTGGTCTAAAACCTGCAAGGAATGTGTAAAGCACGTGCACCAGTATCTCAGTGCAAATTGTGCTAGAATTATAGTGCAGTTAATATAGTAAAATATAATATAATATAGTAAAACTGCCCCGTTGTGTGATCAAAGCCTAATGGGAATGATATAAGCCCCAAATCAACTGTGGTGCAAACTTGGTACAAAGCTGATTTGTAAGATAAAGGCGACCTGTCCCTTCCACATGTGGTCGAGCAGAATTCCATTGAAAAGGATTCATCCGCACCCAAAGTTTCATCAAAATCCACCGCTACAGAGTGAAAATCCTGGGGAATCCTCTCCGCTCGCTGCTTTGGATCCACAACTCAAATGCGTTGTGTGAACATGACGGGGGGGTCTAGCTTTTTTCTCAGTCCTTAGTGATTCCTCCACGATGGACTGAGGGAAAGTCACACAATGACCGGTCGCTGCTGGGAAGGTGGCTGCAATCTATTGTTTCCTGTTATCAGCCATTCCACACTCACAGGGTTCATGATTTCATTTACTGAGCTAATAGTGGCCTCTAGTGTTAGTAAGGAGTACTGCAAGACCGTGAACCCATTCTTTATTTTCAGCACTGACTCTACTTGAAGCTTATAAGGGACGGTTATATCAGTGCTGGAGCGTTATAAGAGGAGCGGCTGATATCAGTCACATAGGATGTAATGTCTGGAGGTTATATCAGTACTGGAGCGTTATAAGAGGAGCGGCTGATATCAGTCCCATAGGATGTAATGTCTGGAGGTTATATCAGTACTGGAGCGTTATAAGAGGAGCGGCTGATATCAGTCACATAGGATGTAATGTCTGGAGGTTATATCAGTACTGGAGCGTTATAAGAGGAGCGGCTGATATCAGTCACACAGGATGTAATGTCTGGAGGTTATATCAGTACTGGAGCGTTATAAGAGGAGCGGCTGATATCAGTCACATAGGATGTAATGTCTCTGGTTATATCAGTACTGGAGCGTTATAAGAGGAGCGGCTGATATCAGTCACATAGGATGTAATGTCTGGAGGTTATATCAGTACTGGAGCGTTATAAGAGGAGCGGCTGATATCAGTCACATAGGATGTAATGTCTGGAGGTTATATCAGTACTGGAGCGTTATAAGAGGAGCGGCTGATATCAGTCACATAGGAAGTAATGTCTGGAGGTTATATCAGCACTGGAGCGTTATAAGAGGAGCGGCTGATATCAGTCACATAGGATGTAATGTCTGGAGGTTATATCAGTACTGGAGCGTTATAAGAGGAGCGGCTGATATCAGTCACATAGGATGTAATGTCTCTGGTTATATCAGTACTGGAGCATTATAAGAGGAGCGGCTGATATCAGTCACATAGGATGTAATGTCTCTGGTTATATCAGTACTGGAGCATTATAAGAGGAGCGGCTGATATCAGTCACATAGGATGTAATGTCTCTGGTTATATCAGTACTGGAGCGTTAT
Source organism: Phyllomedusa bahiana (assembly GCA_025379985.1). Lineage (NCBI taxonomy): Eukaryota > Metazoa > Chordata > Amphibia > Anura > Hylidae > Phyllomedusa > Phyllomedusa bahiana. Next base: position 3,623 of record JAODAL010015364.1, on the reverse strand, counting down.
AAGAGGGGCGGCTGATATCAGTCACATAGGATGTAATGTCTCTGGTTATATCAGTACTGGAGCGTTATAAGAGGAGCGGCTGATATCAGTCACATAGGATTTAATGTCTGGAGGTTATATCAGTACTGGAGCGTTATAAGAGGAGCGGCTGATATCAGTCACATAGGATGTAATGTCTCTGGTTATATCAGTACTGGAGCGTTATAAGAGGAGCGGCTGATATCAGTCACATAGGATGTAATGTCTGGAGGTTATATCAGTACTGGAGCATTATAAGAGGAGCGGCTGATATCAGTCACATAGGATGTAATGTCTCTGGTTATATCAGTACTGGAGCGTTATAAGAGGAGCGGCTGATATCAGTCACATAGGATGTAATGTCTCTGGTTATATCAGTACTGGAGCGTTATAAGAGGAGCGGCTGATATCAGTCACATAGGATGTAATGTCTCTGGTTATATCAGTACGGGAGCGTTATAAGAGGAGCGGCTGATATCAGTCACATAGGATGTAATGTCTCTGGTTATATCAGTACTGGAGCGTTATAAGAGGAGCGGCTGATATCAGTCACATAGGATGTAATGTCTGGAGGTTATATCAGTACTGGAGCGTTATAAGAGGAGCGGCTGATATCAGTCACATAGGATGTAATGTCTGGAGGTTATATCAGTCCTGGAGCGTTATAAGAGGAGCGGCTGATATCAGTCACATAGGATGTAATGTCTGTGGTTAAATAAGTACTGGAGCGTTATAAGAGGAGGGGCTGATATCAGTCACATAGGATGTAATGTCTCTGGTTATATCAGTTCTGGAGCATTATAAGAGGAGCGGCTGATATCAGTCACATAGGATGTAATGTCTGGAGGTTATATCAGTACTGGAGCGTTATAAGAGGAGCGGCTGATATCAGTCACATACAGGCTCGGACCGAGCCGCTGTGGGCCCCGGAGGCAGTGCCGTCGCTCCCCGGGGCCCGTCCGTGCATGCGGTCCCTGAACGCCCGGGACCTGCGTCCCGAGCGCTCAGAGACCGGCCCGGTAGCCGGGGACTAATGTCCCCGACTCCCGGGGCTGCGCGGTGTCAGCGGAGCACAGCGCCACTAGCGCTGCGCTCCGCTGATCTCCCCGGCAGGCTGGAGACGCTAGGCCTTCAGCCTGCCGGGCGCCGGCCCCTACTGCTGACGTAGGCGGCGCGGTGACGTCACTTCAGTGCAGTGCAGCAGGAGCCGGCGGCAGCTCGGAGCGGCCGGGACCGGGCAGGAGCCGGAGCCAGGTAAGTGGCTCTTTGTTGTTTTTTTTTTTTTTTTTAACTATCTACAAGGGGGCCCTGGCTATAAAGGGGGTCCCTGGCTACAAGGGGGGCCCTGGCTATAAAGGGGGTCCCTGGCTACAAGGGGGGCCCTGGCTATAAAGGGGGTCCCTGGCTACAAGGGGGGCCCTGGCTATAAAGGGGGTCCCTGGCTACAAGGGGGGCCCTGGCTATAAAGGGGGTCCCGGGGTACAAGAGGGCCCTGGCGAGAAGGGGGGGCCCTGGCTACAAGGGGGGCCCTGGCTACAAGGGGGGCCCTGGCTATAAAGGGGGGCCCTGGCTACAAGGGGGTCCCTGGCTATAAAGGGGGTCCCTGGCTGCAAGGGGGGGGCCCTGACTGCAAGGGGGGACCTGACTACAAGGGGGGTCCCTGGCTATAAAGGGGGTCCCTGGCTACAAGGGGGTCCCTGGCTACAAGGGGGGCCCTGGCTATAAAGGGGGTCCCTGGCTACAAGGGGGGTCCCTGGCTATAAAGGGGGTCCCTGGCTATAAAGGGGGCCCTGGCTACAAGGGGGGCCCTGACTACAAGGGGGGGCCCTGACTACAAGGGGAGGCCCTGACTACAAGGGGGGTCCCTGGCTACAAGGGGGGACCTGACTATAAAGGGGGTCCCTGGCTACAAGGGGGGTCCCTGGCTACAAAGGGGGGCCCTGGTTAAAAGGGGGGCCCTGACTACAAAAGGGGCCCTCACTACAAGGGGTCCCTGGCTACCTACAGGGGTCCCTGGCTACAAGCGGGTCCCTGGCTACCTAAAGGGGGGCCCTGGCTACTTGGGGTCCCTGACTACAAAGGGGGCCCCTGGGTATATAAAGGGGAGCCCTGACTACAAGGGGGGCCCTGACTACAAGGGGGGCCCTGACTACAAAGGGGGCCCCTGGCTACCTAAAGAGGGCCCTGACTACAAGGGGGACCCTGGCTACCTACAGGGGGGCCCTAACTACCTACAGGGGGGCCCTGACTACAATGGGGCCCTGGCTACCTAAAGGGACGCTTTGACTACCTACAGGGGGGCCCTGACTACAAAGGGGGCCCTGGCTACCTAAATACTAAAGGGGCCCTGACTACCTACACAGTAGCTAAAGGGGGGGGGCCCTGACTTCCTGCACACTACCTAAAGCATAGTTGCCAACTTTTGAAAGTGAAAAAGCAGGAGACTCCAGTGGGCGGCGCGCTACGCGCGCCGCGGCAAAATTTGCATGGACACGCCCATCTTGTCGGTATGCCACGCCCTTCAAAAAGCCACACCCACTCCACCTAACTGCAATAACGGCTTTGGAAGAAAGCCAGGTAGATGCCCTTATAGCCAGGTAGTAGCCCCCCATAACCAGGTAGTGCCCCTTACAGGCTGGTAGATGCCCCCTTGTAGCCAAGTAGATGCCCCCTCTGTAGCCAGGTAGAGCCAAATTTGTAGCCAGGTAGATGCCCCCCTTTGTTAGCCAGGTAGGTGCCCCCCTTTGTTAGCCAGGTAGGTGCCCCCATTGTTATCCAAGTTGGGCCCCCATTTTTATCCATGTAGGTGCCCATATGTTTGCCAGGTAGTGCCCCCATTGTTGCCAGGTAGAGCCCCCATTGGTTGCCGGGTGGTGCCCCATTGTTGCCAGGTAGTGCCCCCATTGTTTGCCAGGTAGTGCCCCATCTTTTAGCCAGGTAGTGCCCCCATCTGTTAGCCAGGTAGTGCCCCCATCTGTTAGCCAGTGATTGCCCCATCTGTTAGCCAAGTAGTGCCCCCATCGTTAGCCAAGTAGTGCCCCCATCGTTAGCCAAGTAGTGCCCCCATCTGTTAGCCAGGTAGTGCCCCATCTGTTAGCCAAGTAGTGCCCCCATCGTTAGCCAAGTAGTGCCCCCATCGTTAGCCAAGTAGTGCCCCCATCGTTAGCCAGGTAGTGCCCCATCTGTTAGCCAGGTAGTGCCCCCATTGGTTGCCAGGTAGTGCCCCCATTGGTTGCCAGGTAGTGCCCCCATTGGTTGCCAGGTAGTGCCCCCATTGTTGCCAGGTAGTGCCCCCATTGTTAGCCAGGTAGGTGCCCCCCTTGTTTGCCAGGTAGTGCCCCCTCTGTTGCCAGGTAGTGCCCCCATCTGTTAGCCAGGTAGTGCCCCCATCTGTTAGCCAGGTAGTGCCCCCTCTGTTGCAGGTAGCCCCATCTGTTAGCCAGGTAGTGCCCCCATCTGTTAGCCCGGTAGTGCCCCCATTGTTGCCAGGTAGTGCCCCCTCTGTTGCCAGGTAGTGCCCCCTCTGTTGCCAGGTAGTGCCCCCCATCTGTTAGCCAGGTAGTGCCCCCATCTGTTAGCCAGGTAGTGCCCCCTTTGTTTCCCGG
>JAODAL010015363.1:0-84146 GCA_025379985.1 Phyllomedusa bahiana | reverse complement strand
TGTGGGTCCAAGTCATTTTCTTTATTTTTGACTTATTTTTATTATGTGTACACTCCATATCTGAATCCAAAAAAAAAAGTCCAGATGAATGTGGACAGAATTTTCTGCTGTCTTTTTAGAGACCTATTCTGCTGACAGGTGTTGATGCATATGTTGCAGGTATCCATCGGGGTACTGCAAAAAAGGTACCCTGCCAGATTCCGCAACACAGCCCCAGCAGCCCCATAGTGGATAATAGGGCAGACATAGCCCAGCATGAGCTACGTTTTCTCTATTTCCCGGCACATGCACTTATTTTATGGGACTCAATAGTGTAGTTTACTATGCTACTGAGTCCCCCAGGAAATACTTATTCGCCAAGAAATAGAGCAAACGTAGCTCAGGCTGTTATATGTCTGCTCTATTAACCTCTATGGATCAATAAAAAAAAAAAAAAAAGTCCGACACTCTCTTAATAATTACTTAAATTTGCATGGTGCCAGTTGCCAATAATGCATTGTGCAAACTATCTCCAATGGCAAAAACATATTATTAAACAGCATACAGAAAAGATGAATATCAATCCAGGTGAACATGAATATCATATCATAATTGTCCTGAATATCACTTCAAATGTTTTGGTCTTTAAGAACTTTATCAACGATATCTACGAAATTAATATAATATTGTTAGTTTTGTTAATATACACATACATTAAAAAATCACACATACAGACATATTAAAACCATGATTATTGTTATTTACAGACACCTATGAATCTCATCACTCTAAACATATAAATCTCTTGATGGGATAAAAACAATAAAAATTATATTCCCATAAATAAATGTATAAAATGATGAAGTACTATCCTCTATGGGGCTGCCGAGGCTGTGTTGCGGTATCTGCTGGGGTGCCTTTTTTCACGGTAACCCGACAGATTCCTGCAATGCATGCATTAACATTGTGTGAACCCACCCTTACTCCAGCTCTACTCATCCTGTCTCCATCCCCAAATAGATCTACAAGCTCAAGGACAGTTGTCACGGTTCATGCCGCGGTCCCTGCCTTGGACCGTCGGCCTGTCCATGCCTGCCATGTCTCTGCTGGGGCTCCCTGTGCAGGGGTCCCGGCAGCCTGTGTTCTGCTATGTACTTGCCTGTCCTGTCCAGTCTTGTTGCTTCCTGGGTTCTGTCTGTGCACTGTGCCTCTTAGGGCGTGCGCGTGGCAGCTTCCTGTCTATTTATTAGTTTCCTGTTCTGTGCACCTTCCTCTTCACCCCTGACCTCTGGCTATAAGAGGAAGTTCTTGTCTTTACTCTGTGTCAGTTCATTGCAGTCTGTTGTAGTCTCTTGCTGTGTCCAGCTGCTTCCCATCTTGAGCATCTCAGGTCTGCTGTAGGAGACTTTAACCCCTGAGTTGCTGGTCCAGTTGCTGCTTCCCATCTGAGCTCCTGACCATCTGTCTATTGTCTCTGGTGTCTGCTGTATCCTGCTGTGTTTCTGTCCTGTATGTGCTCTCCTGTTCCTGATGTATCCTGCCGTGTTCCCTGGTCTGTACCTGCTGTGTTACCCGTCCAGTTCCTGCCATATCCTGTGGTGCTATGTGTACGTTTATCCCTCCTGTATCCTGCTGTACATGTTCCTGTGTTCCTGTATACCACTACCTGGATTCCTGTCCTGCACCTCGGCTGTCACCACAGGTAGCCAAGTCCGGGGTAGCGACCTGGGGGTCCCGCAGCCAAGTCCATCTCGCTTTGCGGCGGGCTCTGGTGAAGACCAGGGCCCCTTAGACTCCGCTCCCTGGTGTGGTCCTCCAGCTACCATCTCGCCTGCGGTGATCACAGAGGATCCACACCCGGATGTCAGCGGTCGGCGCCTCAGTATACGTTTGTCATTGCCCGACCGCTACAATATGAACTGACCATGGATTCCGCCGGGGTGACCCTGCCCTCGTCTAGAGTGTCTGTCTGTCCGCAGACTCATGGTTCGCCCAGAGAGTCTGCCACCATTGCCCGCTGGCTCATGGTTCGCCCAGAGCGTCTGCACCCGTTGCCTGCTGGCTCATGGTTCGCCCAGAGCGTCTGCACCCGTTGCCGGCTGGCTCATGGTTCGCCCAGAGCGTCTGCACCCGTTGCCTGCTGGCTCATGGTTTGCCCAGAGCGTCTGCACCCGTTGCCTGCTGGCTCATGGTTCGCCCAGAGCGTCTGCACCCGTTGTCCGCTGGCTCATGGTTCGCCCAGAGCGTCTGCACCCGTTTGCCTGCTGGCTCATGGTTCGCCAAGAGCATCTGCACCCATTGCCTGCTGGCTCATGGTTCGCCCAGAGCATCTGCACCCATTGCCTTGCTGGCTCATGGTTCGCCCAGAGCGTCTGCACCCGTTGCCTGCTGGCTCATGGTTCGCCAGAGCATCTGCACCCGTTGCCTGCTGGCTCATGGTTCGCCCAGAGCGTCTGCACCCATTGCCTGCTGGCTCATGGCTCGCCCAGAGCGTCTGCACTCGCCTGCTGGCTCATGGTTCGCCCAGAGCATCTGCACCCGTTGCCTGCTGGCTCATGGTTTTCCCAGAGCGTCTGCACCCGTTGCCTGCTGGCTCATGGTTCGCCCAGAGCGTCTGCACCCGTTGCCTGCTGGCTCATGATTCACCCAGAGCATCTGCACCCGTTGCCTGCTAGCTCAAGGTTCGCCCAGAGCGTCTGCACCCGTTGCCTGCTGGCTCATGGTTCACCCAGAGCGTCTGCACCTGTTGCCTGCTGGCTCATGGTTCGTCCAGAGCGTCTGCACCCGTTGCCTGCTGGCTCATGGTTCGCCCAGAGCGTCTGCACCCGTTGCCTGCTGGCTCATGGTTCGCCCAGAGCGTCTGCACCCGTTGCCTGCTGGTTCATGGTTTGCCCAGAGCATCTGCACCCATTGCCTGCTGGCTCATGGTTTGCCCAGAGCGTCTGCGTCTTTTGCCTAGCTCATGGTCCCACCCAGAGCGTCTGCATCTGTTGCCTAGCTCATTGTAACGCCCAGAGCGTCTGACTGTGTTCACTAGCACATGGTCACGCACAGAGCGTCGGTCTGTTGCCTAGCTCATGGTCCTGCCCAGAGCATCTGGGTCTGTTGCCTAGCTCATGGTCCCGCCCAGAGCGTCCGTCTGTTGCCTAGCTCATGGTCCTGCCCAGAGCTTCCGTCTGTTGCCTAGCTCATGGTCCCGCCCAGAGCGTCCGTCTGTTGCCTAGCTCATGGTCCCGCCCAGAGCGTCCGTCTGTTTCCTAGCTCATGGTCCCGCCCAGAGCGTCCGTCTGTTGCCTAGCTCATGGTCCCGCCCAGAGCGTCCGTCTGTTGCCTAGCTCATGGTCCCGCCCAGAGCGTCCGTCTGTTGCCTAGCTCATGGTCCCGCCCTGAGCGTCCATCTGTTGCCTAGTGCCCCGTTTGTTCCTCCCATGCAGCTCCTTTTCTAGGTTTTCCCTATACTGGCTATTATTCAGCCTGTACTTGGTTTTGGGGTTGCCCCCGTAGAAGTTGCGGGCCCCTGGCCTAGGTGGAATACCAGTCTGTGCTTTGGAGGGGGAGGAGGGAGCTTTGAGGGGGGGGTACTGTCACGGTTCATGCCGTGGTCCCTGCCTTGGACCGTCGGCCTGTCCGTGCCTGCCATGTCTCTGCTGGGGTACCCTGTGCAGGGGTCCCGGCAGCCTGTGTTCTGCTATGTACTTGCCTGTCCTGTCCAGTCTTGTTGCTTCCTGGGTCCTGTCTGTGCATTGTGCCTCCTAGGGCGTGCGCGCGGCAGCTTCCTGCCTATTTATTAGTTTCCTGTTCTGTGCACCTTCCTTATCACCTCTGACCTCTGGCTATAAGAGGAAATTCTTGTCTTTACTCTGTGTCAGTTCATTGCAGTCTGTTGTAGTCTCTTGCTGTGTCCAGCTGCTTCCCATCTTGAGCTCCTGCCAGCACCTCAGGTCTGCTGTTGGAGACTTTAACCCCTGAGTTGCTGATCCAGTTGCTGCTTCCCATCTGAGCTCCTGGCCATCTGTCTGTTGTCTCCGGTGTCTGCTGTATTCTGCTGTGTTTCTGTCCTGTATGTGCTCTCCTGTTCCTGATGTATCCTGCTGTGTTCCCTGGTCTGTACCTGCTGTGTTACCCGTCCAGTTCCTGCCGTATCCTGTGGTGCTATGTGTACGTTTATCCCTCCTATATCCTGCTGTACATGTTCCTGTGTTCCTGTATACCACTACCTGGATTCCTGTCCTGCACCTCGGCTGTCACCGCAGGTAGCCACGTCAGGGGTAGCGACCTGGGGGTCCCGCAGCCAAGCTCCTCCCACTTTGCGGTGGGCTCTGGTGAAGACCAGGGGCCCCTTAGACTCCGCTCCCTGGTGTGGTCCTCCAGCTACCATCTCGCCTGCGGTGATCACAGAGGATCCACACCCGGATGTCAGCGGTCGGCGCCTCAGTATACGTTTGTCATCGCCCGACCGCTACAACAGTGGTCTGTGCCAAGATAGTGACCAGGAAGCTTTGCAGAATGAGGCCCACATACTACTGTGATACATACTCAACAGTACTTACCAGTTAGGTATGCTCACTTCAGAAGACTCTTTGATCCTTACCTGGATTTTAGCTCCATGGAGGAAGAAATCACAGTGGGTAAAGCAGCAAAAGTTGTTAAAAGGGTTGTTCAGTTCACAATATTTTCTTTACTATGTATGGAAACAAAATTGGTAAAGCCCACATTCCTGCACGTAGTGCTGCCATGGAGTAATTGTATCCACTAACCCTTTACCGACACATAACTTATGAGTACATCATTGTGTTAGTAAGGTCCTATAGGTCCTATATTACTTGGTAACCCCGCAACATCTGAGGCTGATATTAGCTGATAACAGCAGGGAACAGAGCCAGCTCCGATCCCTTCTGTTTAACCCTTTAGAAACTGCTGCGATCAAGGCTGAGATTTCTAAATTAATAAGAAACGGTGCTGCACACTGTTCCTTACAATGATTCTCCCCTGCAGTAAGATCATGGGGTGCTGATATATTGATATGGTGGCTGGAAGCCTTGTGAAGCCGCCATGTATTTTTTTCTATCACTTCCTGTCCCAGGCAGGAAGTGATAGAACCAGCATCTTTGAACACCCTCCTTTCTGTATACAATGCAGTACTGATACAATACAGTACTATTGATTGTGCCCCCTAGTGATCAAGTACCCTACTCAAAGTTGATGTAATAAAAATGTTTAAAAGTAGAAAGAATGTTAAAAAATATAAGTTCAAATTACTCCCCTTTTGCCATTTTACAAATAAAAAATTATAAAAAAGTTACACATAATTAGTAGTCAAATCTAATAAAATATAACATAATGTATACCATGTGATGAACACTGTAGAAGAAAAAAAAATTCCAAAATTGTTTTTTTTTTAGTCATTTAAAAAATGGGAATAAAAGTGATCAAAAACTCGCAACTATCACAAAATGTGAAGGCCTCCCCTATGTTAAGGATTCTATTACTTCCTGCCCTAGGAAGGATGTACAAGTAATCAAGCCCTCTAGTAGTCATGTACCAGAGGAGGAATAAGTAAAAAAAAAAAAGTATAAATAAAAAAAACTAAAAGTTCAAATCACCCCCATTTTTCCATTTTACAAATTAAAATGTCCATCTGTAAAAGTCTAATCTATTAAAATATAACATCATTTATCCCGTATGCTGAACACCCAGAAGTGTGTGCATTTTGCATTTCAGCTGCTAAAAGTAGAATAAAAAGTGATCAAAAAGTTCCCCATCCAAAATTGTACCAAAAAAAACTACAAGCCCGAAAAAATGCAATCTCAATAAGGTACAGGTGGAAGAACAAAAAAGTTATTGGTCACAGAAAATTGCACTGCAGCACAAATTTAAGAAACAGAAAATGTTTGCATTTCTTTTACAGTACTAAAACATGACAAAATCCTACTATTTGGTAATGCGGAATTGTAAAACCCTGCAGAATACAGAAACAACCCCCTTTAACAAAATAGTGAACTTTAAAAAGAAAACCCACACATATGCCGCAGTATGTTTTTTTCACCTTTCATCCCACTTAGATTTTTCTTTCAGTTTCCCAGTATACTCCATAGTACAGTCAATGACATCATTAAAAAGTACATCTTGTCCCGCAAAAAAAACCCTTAATCCTCTTGGATAAAAAAATAAGAAAGTTATGGCTCTTGGAAGGCGGTGGTGAGAAGGGGAGATGAAGAGCCATATTATTATTAGCGGCTTTCAGGAAGTGGTTAAGTTAAAGTTTGCTACACCAGACAAGCTAGACAAGCCATGCTCACCATTCACATGATATTTAAATCCAATAATGACCATATGTAGAGAAAATATTTCAGGCAGGTCTAAATAATACATGTATTCAGAGTAAATGACTTGATATGCCTATGACAGCTAAAATGTTGGCTCTGTTCGATGTATATGCTAAGAAAATGTGACTCGTATGTATGAAAATTTCTTCCACTTGACATCTCTAGGCTATCATAACATAAAAAGAATGACTTTAAATTTGTATTTTCTATTGCTGCAGTTAAATGGAGGATGCAATTAAAATGAAATACACATGTTGTATTGGATCTCCACAGTCTGAATGACTATATTAAAGACTCATTACGTGTTATTCTTCCAGTTGTCACCTGCTTAATGAGAACTTGTTTGGGCACACAGCCTCTTTTCTACATTTGATCTACGTCTGGCAAAGATCCTATTTGAAGTCTTTACTGCATATAGTAAACAGTCTGTCCTAAACTAACCATTTACCAGATATAATAGTCCTCCATAAACCTAATGTAATGAACAAATGACTTTGAAGCCCTCTGCCAGCATAGCTGATGTTGAGAATGTACCAATAAAGAAACTCTTAAAATAATTCAAGGTGCATTATACTAAAATGGCATATTTCCACTCAATATGGATTTGTTGTACTTGTTCAGACTATAACCAGATTCATTCATTGTTAGGAGAGCTCATGCTCAGCGATTATGACCAGTTGTACTGCTTCTACTGTGGTGGGGTCAACAAGTTGCTGTTGATATGTGCCCATGGTGGTCATTCCTTTTCCAAGACAATGTATTATTTGCTCATATGAATAAATGCAGATTAACAGGCATTAGTAGACACTCTCAGCTCCTTAATAAAAACCACAAAAATATCAAAAAGGAAGCAGCAAATGCAGGGTTATGGAAAAAGTAGAAAAACGTTATTGCTTATTCCTCCATAAGTGCAATGTTTCCACCTGTGGATTAGTCTTGTTCAGCTTCAGATTTCTTATCCTATTAACATATATAATAGTATATACCCTGTCTCATGACTGTGACTGTAATAGGAAATGCATCTAAAGGGCAAACAACTCCAAACTATATATATAGTCTAATCCAAACTTACTGCGCAGTGCCGTGGTGGCGGTACTTCTGTTATAAAACGGACCCAGAACACGCTAAGGCATTTATGTATATAGATACAAGGTCTATATAAAGAACTAGCATACATTTTTTGTTCTAGTTGGACTAGTAAGCTGCAGTAGTCCTCATAGGAGCAGACATATTCCTCGACCTCTTCTTATTTTAACCCCACTTAATATGAAGCATGTCATAAAGCAAATGGAGATAAGCTAGATGTTTGGTGTTATGTCCCTTTAAATGTCAGAAAGCATTCCACCAATAGTATCCCAATAAATAAAATACATGAGACGTTTTCTGTCAAGGTCACAATGTCCATAGTATCCTATTCTATGTTTTGTCATTTGTCTACTAATAAATAGTGCAAAACTGCTCTTTGTAGCGGTACATGCTAAGTTACATATAAAAAGGTACTAAAATAACTATTTTGGATAAACATTGTGAATGTCAAGAAAGTGAATGTCTCCAATGAACTGTAATTTCTGCTGGTCTTATGGTAAAATTCTCCGTTTCTTCCTTGCAATGTGGATTGCCTTAGGGTTTGTCGTTCCCAGAAGTAATTTAGAAAATCATTGTCTGTATTTATTGTCAAAGCCATAACAGTTTACTGAAAATCCTGTCTATCAAATCATTATGTGTCTAGTTTGTTATATATCTTATATACAGGTGTTTTCAAATCTGTGTTGTGGACATCCCCCACCAGGCCTGCCAATAGGAATTTTAGGGCCCCAGGCAACCAAAGTGTCTAGGCCCCCTTACCAAGCTCCGCTCTAAACCCACCCCACTATGCCCTGCCCATTCTCAATCATAACCCACCCCATTAAATTAGTGAGGCCTCTATCATGTTCTGTGTATACATTTTTAGCTGCAGGGATGGGCCCTTCCGCCCACAATTCAGGACTTTGCAAGGAACTCCGGTCACAGTTCGTAAGTACGTCTTAAGACGCCTAAGACCTGTTCTATGGAAACCTCCTTAGTTGTGAGGCTGGACTATCCTTTTCACAGTGTGGGCCCTCACTGCCATTAGTAAAGATCTAAGCCCCTTGCAAAGCTCTGACTTGTGTGGGGAAGGTCCATCTCCACAACTAAGAAAATTTACAGGTCTAACTAACTGAAATAAAGAAAATTGGCAACTGGGTGACAGTAGCAGGGCCCTACCCAGTGAAAGGGAGGACCTGCTTACAATGCTATTGTACAAAACAATAAAGAAAAACAGCACTGGATAAATAGAAAAAAGTGCACGCCCAACTGACTGAACCAAATAAGAAATAAATCCAAAAAAATAGAAATGGACAGCACTATAAAAGTCAAAAAGTGTCTTTTATTTCTCCTGGCAACGTTTCAGCTCTGAACAGAGCCTTTCTCAATGCTATTGTAGGCGCAGGGGGGTGCAGAGCTATAGAGGGTGCAGAGGTAGCAGTCGCTACCGGGCCCTGGAGTCCATAGGGGCCCAACTGGCCCTCTACAACATAGGAGACCACCAGTATTATAAGTGTTGCATGGTTAGGTGGGGGCCCCACAATAGATTTTGCACTTGGGCCCAGAAGCTGTATGTTACGCCTCCCTGTAGGTGTTTGTGCTCGCATTGGGACCCCTTGTTTCATTTTTTCCTATGTGCCCTGTACAACCATTTATGCCTTTCCAGATGTCTAGTCCCCCCACATCTGGAAATCAAAACCAGTCCCCCGTCTCTTTAAGGAGGTTCTCTTCTTAGTATTACTTTAAAAATATGTAGCTAATTTTTTTTTCTAAGATTAAAAAAAACAAAACAAAACAAAAGAGCAAAGGGTATTCACTTTTCAAATCTCTTGTCATTTTAGCGCCAACGTCCCTGTGGTACCCTGCTGGATTTTGTTTACAAAGATGAAGGGCCATGAGGGCATATGACTGCTGATCTCCACAGGCATTTTCCATACCAACTGGCATTGTCGCTGAAGAAACGTTACAGAAAAAAAATTAACAGTTTTCCAATTATTTTGCATCCTGAGGTTCTCACTGGTGTTAATGCTTTTCTATCTTTATATAGATTTCAGATGTATAGCTTCATAGAGATAGGCAGGAGGTCCATTATTTTGGACTGTCATCAATAACCTGGAGCATATGTTACTACATATACCGGTACATATCACTCTCTTTTTTGGAGTATCTGGCATGCCTTTACATTACTAGATTAAAAACAGGATCATGTCATACATTTCCACATGGAAATGTATTTTAGTAAATACTTAATTTGTCATACTGAATCTGTCAAGTGGGTGTTACCATTGCTGTATAAGCATAAGGATTTTTCCCTGCACACAGTGACTGTCAGCACTGATTGAACAATGCCAGACAATGCAGGGACACCCCCAGTTGGTGACACCCAACGGACAGATTCAGTAATACATTTTGGAAAGAATAACAGAGGAACAGCACAACACAGAGTTATCAGAGAAGATGTTCCAGAATTGTTATTAAACAGAGAACAAATCATTTCTAAAACACATTAAACATACTGTATATATATTAGTATATCAGAAATTGCCTAAGGTCCCTTTTAAAGAGGACATGTCGGCTCTTTTGAAGATCTCTTGGAGCACATATTTTTTGCTGCAAAGAAATATATCTCAACAGTTTTAATATTCCAGAGTTAAACAACACTCAACATGATTGCATGGGACCAAACAGATTAGTAATCCAGGAAAAATGTGATTGTACTTTAACCCTTCTCCACATTGTCACATACACATATGTCAGGAGAAGATCCTCTTTCCCACATTCCAGCATACATGTAGGTGACAGTGATCAGCAGGGTCCCGAGGCTGAGCCTGTCCAATGACCCACTAAAGAGCCCCTGTGATCATTTGACATCTGACACCTGTCACTAACCAACTGGATCAGAGGAAGTTCTCTTCCTGAATGTTTAACTCCTTATGGATCATGATCCATGCCAGTTGTGGTGCAGACAAAAGGAGAGCGCTCCCATAGTCCATGTACTTGCAAACCCCAGCTAACAGAGCAATTGAGACAGCCCTAAGTATAATAGTAGCCCCAATAGGTATCTGGTCTATAATGTCTCTTAGGACCTACAGCCTAACAGTGGAGTTTCATGCATAAGTGCTATCCAGTGGAGTTGATTCTGGGGGCACACCTGTTCATTTTGTTCTTAATCCTGGGGGCCCAGCTGTAGATTAGATTCTAAAGCCCACTTATGGAGTTGATTCTGGGGCCAATTAATGGAGTTGATTCTGGGGGCCCACCTTGCAGTTGATTTTGGGGACCCATTTGTGGAGTTGATTCTGAGGTCTATCTATAGAATTGATTCTGGGGCCCACCAGTGGAATTTCATTCTGGGGACCGCCTGTTGGGTAGAATATGGTGCCCACCAGTTTTGTTGATTCTGGGGTCCACCCTACAGCCACTGTACATGCCTCTTATATACTGCCTCTTGCTCTTTGCCTCTTTCTCTCTGCCTTTCTGGCTCTCCCAGGGATATACAATGAAGGAAATAATTATTTGATCCCTTGCTGATTGTGTAAGTTTGCCCACTGACAAAGAAATGAACAGTCTATAATTTTAAGGGTAGGTTAATTAGGTTAATTTTAACATCGAGAGATAGAATATCGAAAATAAAATCCAGAAAATCACATTGTATAAATTATAGAAATTTAATTTCATTTTACTGAGAGAAAAAAGTATTTGATCCCCTAACAACCATTAAGAGTTCTGCTACCTACAGACCAGTTAGACGCTCCTAATCAACTCATTACCTGCATTAAAGACAGTTGTCTTAAATAGTCACCTTTATAAAAGACTCCTGTCCACAGACTCAATCAGTCAGACTCTAACCTCTACAGCATGGGCAAGATCAAAGAGCTTTCTATGTCAGGGACAAGATCATAGACCTGCACAAAGCTGGAATGGGCTACAAAACCATAAGTGAGATGCTGGGTGAGAAGGAGACAAATGTTGGTGCAATAGTAAGAAAACGGAAGAAATACAAAATGACTGCCAATTGACATCGATCTGGGGCACCATGCAAAATCTCACCTCGTGGGGTATCGATCATGAGGAAGATGAGAGATCAGCCTAAAATTACACAGGGTTAACTTGTTAATGATCTCAAGGCAGCTGGGGCCACAGTCACCAAGAAAACCATTGGTAGCACATTACGCCATAATGGTTAAAATCCTGCAGTGCCCGCAAGGTCGTCCTGCACATGTGCAGGCCCATCTGAAGCTTGCCAATGAACACCTGGATGATTCTGTGAGTGATTGGGAGAAGGTGCTTTGGTCAGGTGAGACAGAAATTAAGCTCTTTGGCATTAACTCAACTCGCCATGTTTGAAGGAAGAGAAATGCTGCCTATGACACAAAGAACATCATCCCCACTGTCAAACAAGGAGGTGGAAACATTATGTTTTTGAGGTGTTTCTCTTCGAAGGGCACAGGACTACTTCACCACATCAATGGAAGAATGGATGGAGCCATGTACCGTAAAATCCTAAGTTACAACCTCCTTCCCTCCACCAGGACATTAAAATGGGTCGTGACAGGGTCCTCCAACAAGACAATGACCCAAAACATACAGCCAAAACAACAAAGGAGTGGCTCAAAAAGAAGCACACTAAGGTTATGGAGTGGTCTAGCCAGTCTCCAGACCTTAATCCCATAGAAAACTTATGGAGTTGAAGCTCCAAGTTGCCAAGTGATAGCCTCAAAACCTTAATGATTTAGAGATGATCTGCCAAGAGGAGTGGACCAAAATTCCTGTGTGGAAACCTCATCATCAACTACATAAAACATCTGACTGCTGTGCTTGCCAACAAGTGTTTTGCCACCAAGTATTAAGTCTTGTTTTCCAGAGGGATCAAATACTTATTTCTCACTGCAAAATGCAAATACATTTATATAATTTATACAATGTGATTTCCTGGATATTATTTTGGATATTCTATCTCTCAATGTTAAAATTAACCTACCCTTAAAATTATAATGTGTTCATGTCTTTGTCAATGGGCAAACTTACACAATCAGAAAGGGATCAAATAATTATTTCCTTCACTGTATATGCAGTCTAAAATAACTTGAAGGTCTGCCATGCTCACGGGCCTACCAGGGGTTTCCCCTGTTCCTCTGTGAGCCAGCCTCAGTCTGCTCATGCAAGTATATGCTGCAAAAATACAATAAACAGATTTGTTAAAATTAATTTTAGTTAGTCAAAATTATTAAATCATATGAAAAATATACATACTCTACTATCATGCACGTTTTGACCTGTGCTATAAACTTAGACCCTGTTTTACCAGTGAATACACTAAAAAAGGAAAAAAACAATGACAGAATTGACCCAATTTAGAAAAATTATATTGCTAAAATTATATAGCTGAAAATGATGTTTGAAAAAAATTGTTGCATGAAGAATTTTTTCTAAAAATAAAACGTTAGAGCTGTCAAAATGAGAGGAGATAAATATTTCATGGTCACTTAGGCCAAAATTGGCTTGGTCATTAAAGCGTTAATAAAAAACAACAAACAATTATGAATAAAATCCGCAGAAAAACATACCCGCATGTCTTTGGAAGAAATCATTTGTTCCTTCATTGGTCTTAACTGCTAATTACTGTTCTAATCCGTGCTCAAACACCAAGAGCACAAGAAACTCCTATTAAGAAACTCTTATGGGATTTGCAATGAAAAACTCTATTGCTTGTAGCCTTGTCCTTCCAAACTCCTAAAAATAATCCATCTGCTGTATAATGGAAAATCAACAGGCATAATTCCTGCACATGGATATTTAGTAAATGGCATCCTACTTTGTGTTTCTTCATGCCATTGCAATGAAAGTTCTTCATGGTCTGTTTAGAAAATGAGTATAGAATAAGTTAATTTACCTTGCAGTCTGAAATTGAATTTTAATTTTCATGTGCGCTAAGATGAGATACTTAATGTTTTACACTCATTAATTAATGTCACTGGTTTCACTATCCCTGTCATCAGGCTGGGAACAGCAGAGAGAATTTGCAACATGCCACAGGCTACCTTTTCAGCAGGCTATCAGCAAATTTACAGCTCAATTTAGCTTATCTGGCTGTCTGGCTGTTGTGTAGTAAATTGCTGGACAATTAGCGTATACAGCTCCTGACCTGTGATTTCATAGTAGTGTGTACTTGGGATAGGTGACATTTCCTATTGATGTTCTTGGTTCTGACTTTCCTTAGAGGTACACTTAACTGAGAAATTACTGCTAGAAGTGGACAGGAGATGAACTTGCCCACAAGGTTTAGAAGTCTTAAGGATTTTCTGCACGTTCTTGAAATGAACAGTCTTGTAGAATTCCTGTGGAAAACACTGAAGATGACTTCATGTTCATTTCTACATTGAGGCAGCACAAAAATTCCTCCCCAAGGAAGAGGCAAAAATGCCCTAGTGCTGTATAGGAGAAGTTGTACAGGTTATCTATAGACTATAGTATGTATATGGTGCTTGTAGTATTGCCTATAGACTTTAGCATACATATCTAACGTTATCTATAATTAAGTAATATTGGGACTTTCTAGTACCTGTATCTCGCAACGTATTGTTTTTTGAAGTACTTGTTATTGTATGTGTTTCATGTTTTCAGTCCTGCAGTCCTCCTGCTTTTCTCCCTATTTACACGCATTTATTACAGGGTCAGGGCAATAGTCAGTGTTCATCACTTTTGGGACAGGTGCTCCATCTAAGCTGGGACACCTTGGTAGGCATAAAGTAGGGTCCATCTTACTTTTCCTAATACATATAAGAATTGTTTTCATTGGAGGTGATTAATTCACATAAGGATGCAGAAAAAAATATAGTATAATATAGGGAAGGTTACACAGATGCAAAATGGGTTTTGGATTTTTTTTAAAAATGTGTTGTGTTGCAATTAAACATGCAAAAACTAGAGTAGATTAACTGAATAAGTAAAGACATTCCAAACTGACACATGCCAGATTTCAAAAGTTCTTAACTCCTTAGCACACCATGACATTTTAGTACATCATGGGGTTCCCTGCAGTGGGTGCTGGCTGATAGACCCAACTGACACTCGCGGGTAACAGCTGAGACTGGAGCTGGCTCCGATTTCTGCTGTTTAACCATTTAAATACTGCTTTATAAAAATAAATGAGGACCGGTGCTGCACACTGTTACTCCCTCTGAATGGCCATTGCGCAATGAGATTGCGGTGTGGCGAGCTGCTATTATGGCAGCCAGAAGCCTAAGGTTATGTTCATAAGGAATTTTTGGATCCATTTTTGGATCTGTTTTGGATCCGAAAATCGCATCCAAAAACGCTGCGGCGATCGGATTATAAACAGATCCACCACATATCCAACATACAGCTGCGCCTTTAGATGTGTGTTGGATGCGTGTTGGAACAGCATACTAACATATTACACATGTTAAACATATGTCGACAGTCTAAACTGTCGACACCTATTGATCTTTGGCCTTTCATTCCCCCAAGGCTCCTTACCTTGGGGGCATGTGTCTGGAACCGAAAGGTGTATGCCAGAACCCTGGCCGGGATGACACTCCATTGTACACCCTTCCTGCGTTGCCCCCCTTACAAAATAATATATATATATATATTATAATATATATATATATATATATATATAAAAATATATATAAAAAATATATATAAACTTGCAATATATTGAATGCACCACACAATGTTTAAAAACTGCATCCATAAACATTTATCAGATATTTCACATTCTGAAACCAGAAATGAATTGGCTGCTTCACTTCATTGTGTCCAAAAACACATTTTGGTAATACCTCCTCTTTCCAGGTTCAGGGACTTGCATGGGTCTTTTCTCCACCAGGAGATGGTAACCATTAGAGAAAGTTAACCGTAAGGCTGACTGAATTTTTTTAATGGCTACAAGGCACCCCTAAGGTTTAAATAAAAATATGATCTTATATTACACTATCAATAATATTTTTATTATATTTTATTAGGCTTTTATTATATTTTATTAGGCATTTCTTGTATGGTTGTGATCACGTGTTTGATGCTAATTTCTGTGATTGGTTACTATTTACTATAAATACCATGTCACTATGTTGTGCAAATCATGCTATGAATAAGAGCTGAACCTAGCCTGAAACACATAAGCTATTTACTTATTTGTGTCCTATTGGATTTTTTTTTACTTTCCTCAATAAAGATTCTGAAAATTTTGAAAGGGCCACTGGATTATCTTAATTTTTTTATGACTACTGAACAGGAAGCACTGGACTTTTATTAGGCTTAGTGGTGAGAGTGAAAATTACAGGATCAATATTTTTTTAAATATGTCAAGGGCATAAACATTTTTAGAAAAATTATTTAAAATTCTTAAATAGCTTGTCTGACTTGAAATAAAAATAGGCTACAGTGGCAAAAAATAATAAAAAGGTACATACTTTATACTCAGTGTCGCTCCAGTGCTAATGTTGCTGGTGGTGTCCCTCAGATTTTGGTTATACTGGTCACAAGTTGATTTCCAAACAGAAAGTGAACAATCATTGGTTTCGGCAACCAAGTACCATTCCATTGACAACATTGCTCAGGAAGTGAAAGATGTTTGATCAGAGATGTCAATAAAACGGCACATGAACGCTGAAGCCACTCATTGGCTACAGCGGTCATGCACTGCTTGCAGGGGCTGGAAGTAAGATTATGGAATAATTTTTTTGCATATCAATGATGATACAACTCATGCAATCATTTTCTTCATAGTATTGAGAATATTGCTCATTCGGCCATTTCTTTGCATAGTACTGAGGATATGGCTCAATCAGTAATTTCCTGTATAGTACTGATGATATAGCTTGTGCAGTCATAATCTGCATTACACTGTTGACATGGCTCGATCAGTCATGCAGTAATTTTCTACATAGCATTGAGAATATGGCTCTATCAGGGATTTTATGCATAGTACTGATTATATTGCTAATGCAATCATTTTTCTGCATAGTACTGAGGATATAGCTGGAGCCCACTACTGGAGTTGATTCTTGGGGCTCACCACTGGTATTGATTCTTGGTGCCCACCTAAAGCTCCTGTATATGACTCCTGCTTTCTGCCCATTGGTGGATTGTCATTGCTTCCCTATGGGCCAACCTGAGCCTCCATGCAATCATTTTCTGCATAGCACTAAATAGATGGCTCAATCAATAATTTTCTGCATAGTACTGAGGATCACAAGAACAAATGTACCTAGTAGATCCCTACCAATAGTACCAAAACCTCTTGACCAGCATATATAGAAGACAATTCAAAGAGGAAAAATCGGTCCTAAAAAATAACCTTTAATTAAATATAATTTTTAACACATCGTGTTCTAATCTCAAAGAACTCACAAAGCACTGTGGTGGCAAACAACATACCCCATGGGTGGGACCAGAGTGAAGTGATATACAAACCTGGCACAATAAACTAACATACCCTACCTAACTGAGAATGATACAGGATAGTCGCCCGATAAGGGCGTTCCTGTCCGCAGCCTACCCTCAATCAAAAACAACCCGTTATTCCTCATGTCCGTACCATACATGTTTCAATATCCATGGACATCATCAGGGGGACAGTTCTGGAAAGATATAATTGGACCAAGTGTTCTGGGTATAATAACAAATAGATGCTTGCAATATTGCGGAGGCACAAAGAAATTAGAGCGGGTAGATAATACCTGATGGTAATTAATGTGATGCTCAGTTTAATAACATACACATGCCCGTGTTTACGATAACAAAAGGAGGACACTACCTTATGTTTCATCTGTATTATGCCGCCTTGTAGGTTTGCAATATAAAACCAGCAAGAACCACCAGGGGCGTGGCGAAAGTACAAAAACAAAAACAAAGAGGGGGATAAGATAAACAGCCAAACCCCAAACAACCCCCACCTCACAAGCATACACCATATAATTACTATTAAGTTTAAGAAATGTATGTCAATCTCCCGCCCTGTATGGGCGATGACAGCGTCGGCTGTTGTGTGAACGCCGAAGCTGGCGGCGCGCGGAAGATAAAGGCGCGCTCACGGCGGCCTCCGTGACATCACGTTAGTGTGCCACCGCACACGGGAAACTGCGCCGAGGAAAGCGTTCTCACCATAGTTTCGGCGCCGTGGCAGATAAGTCATCGCGGCGAAATATATGCAGACCAACCCCGGGGCAGACCCAGACTGAGCAGGTGATTTAGAAAAACGATGCTCGGTTATAGATAGTGAACGACATTTCAATTGGTAGGAAAAAGAAACTGATAATCCGATTACAATTCTCCCAAAGGACATTGATTAAAGTTTTTTTAGTTAGGATATTATGCTCAAATGATCAAGTTAATTCAACGATGTTGTATATGCAAGGAAAAGAAAAGAAACACCTTAAAGATAGTGTAACGGTTCCGGACACGGAAGTGGATCCACTGGACCACCGCAAGCGATGGTGTAAGCCACGCCACGGGAAGACGGAATCTAAGTAGGTCCCGGTTTTCACCAGGCCGCCGGCAAAGCGGGATGGAACTTGCTGCGGCGGGAGGTCTATCCAGTCGTCCACCACTGACGTTGAATTTGCTTGCCCGGGTGGCAGCCGGAAAGTATTGCGTGGTGCAATGGTCATGCAGGGAGGCTAGTAGTCGGGGTCAAGGCAGGTGGTCAGGGCAGGCAGCTATGCGTTCGAGGTCGAGGACAGGCAGGAGGTCAGGGCACGGCAGGGCAGACGATACGTGGTCAGTAGTCGGAAGCAAGGGTTACGGTACTCGGTAGATCAGGACGAGAAATAAAGGAACGCTTTCTCAATTAGGCAAGGCACTAAAGATCCGGAAAGGACGACGGGCGGAAGCGCCCAGGTGAAATAGAGGCAGTGACCCCCCCGGGCCAATTACCCATTTTCCGGCGCATGCCCTTTTAAATCATCACAGAGCCGGCGCGCGCCGCCCTAGAGCACGTGGACGCGCGCGCGACAGCAGTGAGACTGAGGAGACTCGGCGCGGCTTAGTGCATGTGATGGCGCGACCGGGAGGCGAGTGCATACCGCAGCACGAGACCCGGGCAGCGGCCCGGCACCCGTCCCGGGGACGGGGAGCAGACTGCGGTCGGCGCCCGCAGGGGGGATAGCGGGCGCCGGACGCAACAGTACCCCCCCCTTAGCTTCCCCCCTCTTCCTGGCCTGGGAGAAATCTCTGCAGCAGTTCACGGTCCAAGCTGTTGTCATCGGCTCCCCACGATCTCATCCTCAGGACCACAAACTCCCTCACGTCGATCAGGCAATACCGCCTTCCTGATGGTCTTCTGTTCTAGGATTCATTGACCTGCGAAGATGTTGGAGGCCTCCGCTTCAGAAGATGGAGGCTTGGATACTCTGGGAAAAAATTAAAAACTGGTTCAGGACCACCGGCTCAACTAAGGGAGACATGGAAAGAGTTGGGAATACGCATTGTGGGTGGGAGCCGGAGTTTGTAGGCAGCCGGGTTGATGCGGGAGAGTACTCAAATGGTCTAGTACCGGGGCTCCCAATTTGTAAGAGGGGATCTTCAGCTGGTTTTATTCATGGCAGATAGCAGATTTTTCGTCGCAGGCGGGAAAACATCTGGGGAGGGGTCTTCTATTCTTGTCCGCTTGGACCTTTATACGTGCGGAATGCATGCTGCAGAGACTGGCGTGTCTGTCTCAATTAGACACCATATCTTGGGCAAGAAGTGTCCGCTGCCTGGCACTTTGATGATGGAGACATTGGTAATGGAGGTGCGGGGATGCTGGCCATTGACGATGGAAAAATGGGGACGTTCCAGTGGATTCCGACTCAGGGAGTCTATAGGAAAACTCCGCCCCAAAGAAGAAGCTGGACCAGTCATTCCTGTCGAGCCGAGACAAAATGTCGTAAATAGCTCCCAGATTCTGATTGATCTCTCCACTTGGCCGTTCGTCTGCGGGTGGTAGGCGGGAAGAGAATCGAGGTTCACCTGCAAACGGAGAGCAGAGGGCGCCAGAACTCGACACAAATTGGACTCCCGATCCGAGACATGTGTGTCTGCTCGGAAAGCCCGTGACGGCCGGTAGGGGAAGATGTGGAAGAAAGAATTGGTTGGCCAATCTGGGGGGCAGGAGAGGGTAGGCCCTGGCAAAGGAAATGATGTGGCGGCCATCTTCGAAAAAACGGTCCAGCTGACCACCCAGTCGACCGTGTTGCCCGAAGGAGGGAGGCAGATCCGTGACGAAATCCATTGCCACATGAGTCAAAGGGGCCACTAGGGATGGGAAGCGGTGGAGCAAACCCGCGGGGGTCTGTGGCGAGGAGTTTGTTACGAGACAAGTAACGCAAGACTTCACGAAATCATTGATGTTCCCTTGCCAGCTTGGCCACCAGTAGAAACGAGAGATGGGCTTAGGAAGGAAAGGATTTGCGTGCTCTGGGTGACCAGCCACAGAGAACAGTGTCCCTATTCAAAATTCTCATGCGGGAGCAGGACGGACATAGGTTTTTTCCCTGGTGGAACTTACGGCAGATCTACCGGAGCACCGAGAGATCAGGCCGTTCGGGAAATTATATGGCTGTGGGCGTTGCACTCCTCACCACACATCGGGAGAACACAGGGGGGAAGAGCGGCATCGGCCCGGATGTTCTTCTCTGCTGGCGAAAATGTAATCTGGAAATATGAAAGCGCGAGAAGAAAAAAGAACAGGGGACCACCTGGCTTGACGTCTCGGGTTGAGGCGTTGGGCCCGATTGAAGGTATTGGAAGATTTTGTAGGCTCGGAGAAAACTGGTGATGGGTAGTGAGACACCCTTCAGGCAGATAAACGCCACTCCTCTAGGAGCCAGCTTGATCGCCAGCATCTACCCGGTCTCGAATGGCTGTAATTGTCTCCGCAGGGGAGAACGTTTGTTCTTGGAGAAGAAAGCAAAGGTGACATCTTGCATTTAGCTTCCCTTATGCATAAGAAATTGGCGCCAGCCCCGACCGAGGAGGGTTCACATCCAGAAAGAATGGGTTTCTCGGAGATTCCTCGGTCTGGTAGGACTGGTCGCATGAGGCGAGGCTGCCTAAGTTGAGCAAACGCCTTTTCGGCCTCTCCCGGCGGCCATGCATTGGATTGGATTTCTTTTGGTAAGTGCAATGATAGGTGCCCACCAAGTAGAATAATGCAGGATAAACTGACGGTAATTAGTTCGAGAAGCCTAAGGAAGTGCTGTATAGGCTCGTAGGCCCACGGCCGGGGCCACTGCAAGACAGCCGACGCTTGGCAGGGATCCATCTGTAACCGCTCGGTCCGAAGATGTACGTAACCCAAGGACGGGAGGCTGGTCTGGTGGAAGAACATTTCTCAATATTAGCGTAGAGGTGGTTGGCCCGTAACCGCTCCAATCCCAGGCGGACATGGGAGCGGATGAGTCTTCCACATCAGCAGAGAACACCAGAATGTCGTCTAGGTAGACAACGACACTGTGTAAAGGAGATTCCCGGAAGATATCGTTCACAAATTCCAGGAAGACTGCTTGGGGCGTTGCACAAACCGAAAGGGCCATGACAAGATTATTCAAAGTGTTCCATCCCGTGTGTTAAAAGCAGTCTTTCACTCATCCACTTTCTCGAATGTGGTTCGAGGTTGTAGGCCCCTCGAGGGTCGATTTTGGAGGAAATTTCTCTGCCCCGCGTTAGCCGGTCGAACAGTCCGTGATCTGCGGCAAGGCGATAGCGGTTTTTATCAGTGATCTTGTTTAAGACCCCGGCTAGTCGATACTACGGCCGTTAAAGAACCATCTTTTTTCTGCACGAAGAACAAATCCTTGCCCCCGCAGGGGAGGTGGACTTGCGTTTAAAGCCCGTTCTGCAGTTTCTACCGAATATAGGTCGACTGGCCTGGGTCTCTGGTACGAGAGTCGGAGTAAACCCTGCCCCTAGGATGGACACTGGCTCCACGGCTGTTAGATCGATAGGGACAGGCATAGGGGCGATGAGGGCGGAAGGACCTCGGCTTGCTTCTCCGAGGGAAGACGTACCGCAATTAATCCTGGTATTCCAGTAGGCAATCTGACTAGAGGCCTGGAGGACGGTTGGAAAGGTACGGAGCGACCGGGCGAGGTGCCACCAGACAAGAGTTCCAGCAGTTTGGTCCCCAGCGCAACGACCTCGCGGACTCCAATTAAGCGTAGGGGCATGCGGACTGCAGCCACGGGAGCCCAACAGGGATCGCAGGAGGATGACCGAGGCAATACGTAGAGGGAGATCTTCTCATTAATGCAAGGCGTCCCACGTGGAGGGTCACCGGCTTGGTCCTTGTACCGGATGGCGTCTCAAAGGCAAGCTCACCTGTGACGGAGGATATCAACAAACGGCTTCTCCAGACTAACCACACAGGAAGTGGTAAAAGGATTCAAGGGCGGCGTGTTGTATAAGTTCCCGGCGGAACGTGAGTCCAGAAACGCAGGAGCCTGGAAATACAAGACCCCGAGCCAGTCATGATACGCCACCGGCATAGTCAGGCGTGGTGGAGGAAAGGTTCTCCACTAGGGATGCCTCTCCCCAACATAGCATAGGTGCGGGCGTTTACCTGGACGCTTGGGGACGAAGGGGGACAGCTCCTCCGGAAATTGATCCGGAATGGAGCAGTACAGACAATAGGCTTCTTGAACTGCGCGCCGACGGGATAAATCCTGCCTCGGAAATGTGGACTTGATCCACTGCATGGGTTCCTCCTCAGATGGTAGCGGGGGAATAGGGAAGAGGCAGAGGAGGGTCTCTGGAACACGGAGCCAGGTCGTGGGCAGACGGCGCGGGGTCGCGCCAGGTCAGCGATCTTGGCGGAGCTCTTCTTGGCACTCTCACTGTGAAGCGGCCCACGTCCCAATTGCGTGTAGCCAGGTGGATTAACTCGCTCAGAGAGGAAGGCACTTCTTGCGGCAAGGACGTCCTTGTTGCTGTCTGGAAAGGCCTTTTCTTAAAGGGTGGCGCGCAGGCGGCCATCATTTTCCAGGACAGCTATGATGCCAGGGTCGCGAAACTGCAATGCGTAACTCTCCGACTGAAATTTTCGCCCTGGCGTAGGTTTCAAGAGTGCCGTCTCGCGGGAAAGAGGCTCGAGCTTGTCCTCGAAAGATACCCACTGCGGGAATTCAGGCGAGGAAGGCCTTGAAGTCCGCAGTCACAGGGATCGCTCCTGTCCCATAGAGGCGTAGCCCAGGCCAGGGCCTTCCCGTGACAAACAGTCTTGACCCACAATCGCCACCCCTTGGTAAGTTCTGACAAGAAATTGGTCCACATCAACTCGAGGTGCATGGTGCACTGGGTGAGGAAACCCTCGCGAGCTTGGTATATCACGTCATAATTTGGCAGGCAGCGACAAACGGAGCTTGGGTCCAACGGAGCCAGTGGATAGCCTCCGGAAGCGGGGGAGCGGCCAAAGGATGGAGGTGGGGTTGCTGCTGGGCGGTGAACGAGTTGCTGCACCATGGCGGTTCAAACTGTTCCAGCTGTTGTCCCTGCTGTGGGCCTAGTTGCTGAGATGGTCGGGACACCACGCGAGTAAGATCCGCCACAATGGACAGCGGTGTCTTGGCGGGATCATCGGTCCGCGGATCCTTACTGTAACGGGTTCCGGACCGGGAAGTGGATACACTGGACAACGCAAGCGAGTGGTGTAAGCCACGCCAGGGACGGAATCTATGTAGGTCCCGGTATTCAACCTGAGCCCGCCGCAAAGCGGGAGGACTTGCTGCGGGCGGGAGTATACCAGGTCGTCCCCCCTGACGTGACTTGATTGCGGTGGCAGACAGAAGTATAAGCGTGGTGCAAAATCGTCAGGCAGGCTCGTAGTCGGTGGTCGAGCAGGTGGTCAGGCAGGCAGCTATGGGTCGAGGTCCTACGGTCAGGCAGGTGAGTCAGGGCAGGCGGCAGAGTTCGTGGTCAGTAGACGGGAAGCAAGGTTCGGTACACGGTAGATAGGACGAGACAAAAGGACGCTTTTCTATTAGGCAAGGACTAAAGATCTGGCAAGGAAGCGGGCGGGAAGCGCCCAGGTGAAATAGAGGCAAGTGCCGGCTATTACCCAATTACCGGCGCACTGCCACTTTAAAATCTTCAACAGACGCCGGCGCTGCGCGCGCCCTAGACGCACAGGGGGACGCGCGCATCGCCCGGACAGCAGGAGACTGCAGGGAGACAGGAGCGCGGCTAATGGCAAGTGATGGCAGCGCCGGGCGGAGGGCGAGTGAACCTACGACCGACCGAAGACAGGGCCAGCGGCGGCACCGTCCCGGGGGACGGGGGGCAGACTGGTCGGCGCCCGCAGGGGGGGATCGCTGGGCAGCCGGATCCTGGCAAAGATAGCTGCTGAAATCGCCAACTGGTCATTTAACCCGTTTGGTGGCCTTTGTTTTAGGGTAAATGTCCAGAAGGATTCCTTCTGCAGCAATAAACTGTCCAAGTTTCCAGTCTTTGAGAGGAGAGATCTGATCAATGCCCCTCCCATTTGAGCAATTTGGAGTTCCCCTCCATGGTATTGAGTGTATATTGCCATGAGATTGGTGTATCACGTTGATGGCGAATATCGCCCAAATGCATCACCAATCCTACGTCGCAGCTGTTCTTGTGGTGTTACCCACATACCTCAATCCACATGCACAGGTTATCAGCTTATACCACATGTGTGGTCTTACAATTGATGAAATTTTTGATCTGTAATAGTTCTTTACCCCTGTATCATTGGAGAACGTATTTGTCTTTTCCACAAAGTCACCAAAACGAACAATCCACATCCTGAAAGAACCGTTTGGTCTAGGTTCAGTCACATGTCTTCTTTGGATTTTTACAAAGTGGCTACTGACCAGGACAGTCCCTCAGATTTCTTCCCCTTCTATGATGATATCGAGGGGAGACTCCCCGAACATAATCTACCACAAATCGGGGTCATTTTCAAACATGCCCAAATATTTGGTTTTAGGGTCTGTCTCACCGAGGGGCCGCTTTGTCAAAGTGCCAAAATGCGCGGTTACTGTTCCTCTTGATCCTGACTAGTATGTATTCTTGGTGTTCAGCAATTGATCCCGGGTCCCTTGTCAGTGCATGTTGAATATGATTGTCTTAATATATGATCTGGATAGCCCTAGTCAGAAACCGTGATTCTCAAAAATGTTAGCCTCTTCTTGAAATCATCCAGAGAGGAACAATTACGTCTGAGACGGCAGATACTGTCACGTGGGATCCCCCTTTTCTGGGGTGTCGCGGTTGGCAGCTCTACCACCGCAGTAAAGAATTTGTGGCTGTGGGTTTTCGGTAGATGGTAGTTATTAGCTCCCCATTCCTGACCTCTGCCAATATCCTGATATCAAGGTATGGTTATATTAGGGAAGAAATATCCAAACGTAAATCTAAGATTTAAAACGTATATTAACATTCAAGTTCTGTACAAACTGACGGCAAATTTACTTTTTTTTTCCTTAGTGAACCCATTCCAGATGATGAAGATATCGTCATGTATCTAGCCCCACAGGGCTATATGAGTCAGAGAAAAGGGAGAGGAGGGGAGTCCCGAAGACCGACGGACGTCTCCCACAGCCCTGGTACAGATTTGAATAGGATCGGGGCACAGGAATGCCCAATGGCTGTACCCCTGTAGGCTGGTGGAAGACGTCCCCATCAAACAGGAAAATAATTCCCTAAATGCTGTGAGGGTAATATACAAAAGTTCCCCAACAAACCTGTTTGTGAAGCCCTAAGGTGTACCCATCTGGAAAGGTGATGAAAAGAATTCTAAGCCCTGCATCCATAGGAGTGGGGTATTCGACGTATATAGGGCCTCTAAGTCGATGCTTGCTAAAAGGCACTCTCACAAATAGTCGTTCCCTCAATGACGCTATAATAGAATCCATGGTGTCCTAACAAAGGTTCGGTTTAGGTTTCAACAATGGTGCCATATGTCGGTTCTAGATATATACCACTATCTTTGACAAAAGAGGCCCCCTATCCAGAGACAATGGGGACGTCCTCAAGGGGAACACCCTTGTGAACTTTGGCTAAAACATAAAATTGTAGCACCTTAGGTGTGCGTGGATATAAAAGTCATATTAACTTGGTATGAAGTTCACTCCATCTCTTTTGCCTGTGTTAATAAACTTTTTAGTTTCTGCCTGAAAACCATAGTAGGATCTGCTGATTAAAGTTGCTTAAACAATTTTTACCATTAAAAGTTTCAGGGCACTTCTCCCGAATTGCTGACAGGTTCATCACTACAATGTTGCCCCCCTTTTGTAGAGGGGCTTTATTGCATAGCTCGCGGTCTCTTTGATAGGGGATTCTAGTGCTACCCGTTCAGATTTAAGATAATACGTCCATCTGGACTCTTTTATCATGGCCAGATCTTTTAGGACTAATCCAGAAATACCTCAATGCAAGTATGCTTCTGCCTACTGGTGGCTTCTTTTTATCTTGGCAATCAAGTTTGTGGTG
The DNA here is from genome assembly GCA_025379985.1 of Phyllomedusa bahiana. Lineage (NCBI taxonomy): Eukaryota > Metazoa > Chordata > Amphibia > Anura > Hylidae > Phyllomedusa > Phyllomedusa bahiana. The sequence continues at coordinate 58,314 of JAODAL010015363.1, read as the reverse complement.
GGGCCCTTTACAATGTCGTTTTCGTGGTATATCTGCCAGTCCGAATAGTAATCTTATCATCTTGACGAATATCAACAGGGATCCCATTTCTGTGCTTTCCGTCTATTTTTTTGCTGCAAAGAACTTTTTCCAGTAGAGTTTCATTGCAATTATAGTAAGTCCTTAGTCCATGTAAATAAATTGAATTCTCATTGTTGTCGGGACAAATGTTAGTCCCTTACGTAATAGATTAAATCTCATCTGATGTCAAGATTTTATAGAACAATTGATGATTTGAGTTCTAGTTCTTGTGGGGCCATGAACTATTACTCGGTAGCTTGGGGGTGGTCGTTTCTGTTCTCTTAAATCGGATTTGGTAATTCGGGTCTAAAAAAACGCTGTCCGTTTCCCTACTTCTCTAAGAAACCTCTTCTACCCCCCATCCAGCGGTTACCCCTTAATCTCGTCTGTGATCTAGAAGGTCTTCGACCTCCTTCCCTCTCAGAGTCCGACATGTCGGGTTCTGTTGAGGAGACGTCACGTGGGTATCTCTCTCCAGGGGTTCGATTACCTAGAAACACGTACAGCTTATTTTCCTGAAATCTGTAGATCCGCTCAGAAGATTGCGATGTTTCCTTTCTTTATGGTGATGTTGAAATAGCTTCAAAATTCAACTGTTAAGAGTTCTTTCCTTTGATCGTGAACTCAGGTTCACTCGAAATTTTCTGATATGAGATCATCTGTTCTCTTAAGTTTGTTATTCAGAGATTCAAGGATCACTTTTTCCATCCTCAAAGAGGTCTGTCATAAGGTGTAATTGAACACCAGTGTCTCTTTTTTCCCACTAGAGGGGCGAAAGGAGGGGGATTTTTCTGCGACCCGAGGGTTGTCAGAGAAATTGATGGTCCCCGAGGGACAAATTTCTGTCAATGTAATGTTGCAAGACTTCTACCTCCAAAAAGAAAGCACCTGTTCCCTATATGTTTTGTATTAAATCCTTAAATGCAGCAGAGGACCAGTTCGGGAGATATGGTGCCTGAATAATGGGTTTCGCAGAAAAAACATCTTTAGATTCAAGAGATCATGATCCATGCGGGTCCCTTTAAGAGAAATCTGCATGCATACAATTAATTGATCGCAAGAAAAATTTGTCCTAGTAGATCCCTTCAATAGTACCAAAACCTCTTGACCAGGCAAGACATATATAGAGACAATTCAAAGAGGAAAAATCGTGTCCATAAAAAAATAAACCTTTATTAAATATAATTTAAAAACATCGTGATCTATCTCAAAGAACTCACAAGCACTGTGGGAGGCAAACCAACAAAACCACATGGGTGGGACCATAGTGATAACAAAAACCTGTCCTATAATCCTAACATTTACCCATACCACTACTGAGAGAAGATTACAGGATTGTCGCACACGATAATGGCGTCCTGTCCGCAGCCTTATCCCTTAATTCAATTAACACCCTGTTATTCCTCATGTCCCGTCCAACATGTTTCATTCATCCATGACATCATCAGGGGACAGTCTGGAAATTTATAATTGGACAAAGTGTCTGGGTATAATAACAAAATAGATGGCTGCAATAAATGCGAGGCAAAGCAATTAGAGGGTAGATAAATTACTGATGGTTAAATTACTGATGCAGAGATATTACATACCATGCCGTGTTTACATAACAAAAAGAGGAACTACCTTATGTTTCATCTGCATTTAATGCCGCCATGTAGGTTTGCAATTATAAACCAGCACGATCACAGGCTGTGGGAAGTACAAAACAAAAACAAAGAGGGGGTTAAGATAAAACAGCCCTACCCCAAAACAAAACCCCACCACAACGGCATACACCCATATAACATTATATTAAGTTTAAGAAATGTAAGTCATCTCCTCCCAGTAAGGGCACTCAATGACAGCGTCGGCTGTGTGTGAGACGCCGAAAGCTGGCGGCGCGCGGAAGATAAAGGCGCGCTCACGGCGCCTCCGTGACATCACGTAATAAAGGTTATTTTTTAGGACCAATTTTTCCTCTTTGAATTGTCTTCTATATAGTACTGAGGATGCAACCCATGCAATTTTGTTAGTCTGAGGATATAGCTCATGGAATCATTTTCTGCATAACGCTGATGATATGGCTCATACAACCATTTTCTGCATAACGCCGATGATATGGCTCATACAACCATTTTCTGTTTAGTACTGATGATATGGCTCATACAGTCATTCTGCAAAGTCAAAAGTTTCCATACATTTCATTAGTATTTGGTAGCATTGCCCTTTAACTGTATGACTTGGGTCAAACATTTTGGATATCCTTCCACAAGCTTCTCATAATAGTTGGTAGGAATTTGGGCCCATTCCTCCAGACAGAACTGGTGTAATTGAGCCATGTTCATAAGTCCCCTTGCTCGCACCTGCCTTTTAAGCTTTGCCCATAAATTTTCAATAGGATTGAGATCAGGGCTTTGTGATGGCAACTCCAAAACATTGACTTAGTTATTCTTAAGCCACTTTGTAACCAGTTTGTTAGTCTGCTTAGGGTTATTGTTCATTTGGAAGACTCATTTCCGCCCAAGCTTTAACTTTCTGGCTGATGTCTTGAGTAGTAATGAGCGATTGTGTCAATTATCGTTATCGGGTCGATAGTCGATATAGCCAGCACTATCATGTCGATAGTCGATAATGATTAATCGGACTATACCATTAAAGTCTATGTGGAGAGCAACACCAGCATTCATTCTTATCACCCCAAACCAGGTGAGGAGAAGCTGGCATTAACATCCACAACAGTAAACTGGATATTGCTACATCTTAGGCAAGACAATTGACTATAAAAAATACAGAAAAAAATTCAAAGTTAAATAATTCATTATATTCATGGAAAACTGAAATGATGAGGACGACGTAGCCGCAGCAAATCCGCTGGTAGCATCTGCTACAGGCCTTTCACAAAAAACACAAGACATCGGTTATTGGATATGGCACTGGGAAATGCGAAGGAGACCCTCCTATCACTTTTTGCATCTGGAACCAAAACAACCCCTTGTCATATATGTGGTGTGGTAGCAGCAAGATGTCCCAACGGGGAACGCGGAGGGTTCAGCTTGGCAGGGCCTTAGTTATCAGTGGGTGGTGCAGCGAGAAGCCGGGCTGCCGTCAGTCATCTATTAACTGTATCATGTCCACATGCAGCTAAATCAAATGGGGGCGCCCACCCATTACTACTTTTCTATTTTTAAAAATTTCAGGGCACCTTTTTAATTTTGGGCCCCCTGGCAGGAGTACTTCCCTATTCCCCACTCCTGGTATCCATTTTAAAGTCCCTGCCCCCAAAACCCCCAAAAAATCCCCTTAGGGGCCCCTAGAAAAAAAATTCCCGCAATAAAAAAATTTACTATTTTAAAAAACTTTTTTTCCATCTTGTTTTCTCTGTATGCTGATAAGTACTTGCCATTCTTGCTGGCACGTTGCTGAGTTGTTCCACTGGACATTAAACATAAAAGAAGACGCAACAGATGTCTCCAGTTGGTAAAACGGGCCCTTCTAAAAATTCTGGATTTACTGTAAAAAATAAAAGTGGGTTGAAGGAAATTGCTGATTTTGTTTTGGAACGTGGATAAGGGGGGTGGCCCCCCCAAATAATGCTGTTCAATTTGATTGCCTTAAAAGATGGGAAATAAGCCTTTTTCAATAAGCCCTTTACTATTGGTTTCTTTTACAGGGATGCCCCAAAAAACATTATTATCCGTACAGGACATTGATTACCCATGTCCTGTACCCGCATGCCCCAAAAACCTGCTTTTCCCACAGATAAAAAAAAGTGCCCAAAGAAGGTGTATTTGAACCATTTTTTATTTAAACCGGGACATTGACTATCCATGCCTTTTTGAGCATGACCCGAAAACCCTGCATGACCAAAGACAAAAGTGCCGGAAGAAAGTGTATTTGAACCATATTTTAGTGAATGGACATTGATTTTCCTGTCCTGTCCCCGCAGCATGCCCCAAAAAACCCCATGACCCCAGTTTTTAAAAATTGCCAGAAGAAAGTAGTATTTGAACCAGTATTTAGTGAAGGGAAATTTGACTACCCATGTCCTGTCCCGCCATGACCAAAAAAACCTCAGAACAAGTTCCAAGGCTAAAAAAATTTTATTTTGCAGTTTTTTATTTGAAATGGCATTCTATCCTTCCTGTCCCCAAAGCTGCCCCCCAAAAACCCCGATGACCCTTTTTAAAAATGCCCGAAAAAATTCTTTGAAAAAATTTTTTTTAAAAAACTAGTTTTCCAATACTGCTGCTGCTAGAGTCCTTGCCATTTATGCTGGGCTGTTTGGGACGTTTTCCCTGTGACAAAAGAACGTGGGAAACAAATGAAACAGATGTCAAGAGGATTGTTTTGAAAATCCCGCATTCTCTGTCAATGGGTTGAAGGAAATTACCAATTGAGTTTCCCCCTTGGGAAAAACCTGGGGGGTTACCTCCAGTTCCCCCCCGGGTCCCCTTTTTCTTGGCTTTCTTTACTCGTTTTATCACCGGGGCGGGAGGAAAATTGTTTCTTTTCTTGGGGGTGGTGAATGTGCCCCATAAAACTTTGATTCTTGCAAAAGGGGTTTTGTAAAAAATTTTTCTGCTTTTCACAATTATACCAAAATCGGGTTTCCACATTTTTAGATCCGGGCCAGTATTGCCAGGGAATGTTTAGCATTTAAAGGTTTTTGGCTTTTGGGCCCTTTTTCTATGGGGGCCCCATCCCCTTAATGTTAACAATGTCCCCTTTCCTTGTAGATGCGAATTTATTGACATGGAAAGGGGGCCCATTTAACCGGTTTTTGCCCTATTTGAAACCCCTGGAAACCCCTTTCACAAGGGCCTGACCCCAAAACCGGGCAGAAATCCCCCTTTTTAGCCCACAGAGAAAATTAGCAAAAAAGAAATGAGATTTAAACAAATTTATTTGAATAGAAACTAAATTATCCAGTTTTTCCTGCTGTTGCCCCCCAAAACCCGCAAAAAATAAATTTTTCCAAAAAACTTTTTGACAATTGGGGGGGACGAAAAAATCCCCTGTGACAAAACCCCCTTTTTTTTTTAAATTTGGGAATTTTATTATAGCTTTTTTTTTACAGCAACTTCCCCCAAAAAATTAAAAAATGATTTTCTCTCCCCAATTTGTTAAAAATTGTAAAAAAAGGGCCCCTTTGAAACCACTTTTTCTTTTAAAAAGGGCCCCTGTTTTTTCCCCAGCACCATGCCCCCAAAACCCTTTTGACATTTTTAAAAATTTTACATCATCAAGACCATACCCTATTCATCTTGAGGAAAGTCAAAGGGTTATACCCCCATACCATTTTCCCCGGATACATTTTTTCGGAATTTGTAAGCTCCTAAAGGGTTTTCCGGGCTCATATATGACGCTGGTTGCGGGACGGGACAACACCTCTTTTCCATGGGGGGAGCGAGGGGGGGCCCATTCATCCCATTTTGGGTTTAACCAAAGGGGAATAAATTTGGGGTCGGGAAACATATCCAAAAACTTGGTTTTAAAGGGACCAGATAGTCGTGCCCCCATGATTTTAACCCTTCTCTTTGTGGTATGTTCCCCCTGCTTTACAGGCTTTTGGTGAGGGGGAAAAAATAAGGTTTCCAGGGGGTCCCCCTTTAAAGGCTTTTGCCCACAATGCCTGTTGCTGCGGCTATGGTACTTGCCATCTACTCGTAACGTTATGACGTTTGTTCCACCATGACAATGGGAAGAACGTGAAGCGATGAAACCCGATTCTCCAGTTGATCAATGAGGGACGGCCCTAAAATTCCTGCTTTCCCTGCCTTTTTTTTGGGAGGGGGTGGAAGGAAATGCTGATTTTCACGGGGGAATCGAGGAGGGGGGCCCAACCCAAAAACTGTTTTTAAATTTTCATCCCCTTTGATCGAAATCTTGTTTGGGGGAAAAGGGACCCACCCCAAACCCCCATTTGAGAAAAAGGGAACCCCTTTGTTTTCCAAAGCCTCGGGGTAAAGGGGCACTATAAACAAATTTTTCCCGTTTCCCCCTCCACCCAAACCCTTGAAACCCCTTTTTCCCAAAGGGGCAGGGACAATGGGTACCTCAGTGCCCCGGGCCAGGCCTAAACCTCCTCCTTCATTTCCCTCCCCTCAGCTTAAAAACACACCCCTGATTTGGGCCCCAGATGATGTTACCCTGAGAGCTGACGCCCCCTTTTGCCCGCCGGGCCCCCCAAACCACCTCCAACGAAAAACCGTTTAGATTTTGAAATGTGGGGCCCTTCTGGATTAAATGGAGGAAAAGGCTCTGTGTCCGCACCCGTGTCCCCCTTCTCCTCCGCCCTTTGGTGGGGACCGCTGTTTCGGGTTTTCCCAAACCAACTTGTTCCAAAAATAAATCCCCACAATGCTCATGCTGAAAAGGGAATTTTTTTGGTCTCACTGCCCAATTTGGGTTGGTTTTTTTCCAAAAAACTCGCAAGGATGGGCGACTCTTTCCCCTTTGCCCCACTCTCGGGGGGGCTAAAACCCCCCAAAGGGGTCTGCACCGCTGCTTGTCGGGCCCATGCGCCACTTCATAATTCCCTTTAAATTTGGCATTGCCCCCTTGCTCCCCCCAAAAAAATCGTTTGGACATTGGAGGGTGGCATTCCTGTTTTTGCCACGAAAACCAATGAAGGGGTTTGACGGGGGGCCCAAAGCTACCTGTTAAAAGGGCCCAGCCGGGATGAAGGGGGGTGGAAAACCGGCAGAATTGTGACTCAGACCTCAAAAGGCCTTTCCCTCAGCAGGCAGCCCCAGGCCCCGGGGTGCGTTTTTAGAAATTTTTTGGACGACTAGGTTATAAAAGTCCCCCGGGCCCAAGGGGAATTTTCTCCACCCAAACAAATTTTAAAGGGGTTGGCCGGGGGAATTTCGCCCGTTACCCGTAAAACCCCCTTTGCCTGGCACAAGGTTCTTGTCACCAAACCCGTTTCGGTCCCCATTGGGCAGAGCAGGTTCCAAAGCTCTTAAACCGGGGTGTGTTACGGTTTCCCCCAAAGACATATTAAGTTCAAAAACCCCCTGGTTCTTTTGGGCCCACGTGATTACCTGGGGAACCGGGGGGGGAAAAAAACCCCCCCAAAATACCTACATTTTGAGGAGGTCGCCGAGCCCTGAGAGCCCCCGTCTCACCAAGCATCCACCCAGCTCACCATGAGCGCACAGAGTTTTAAAGGGGGGCTTGATCGTGCTTACTGGGCCATGATGGGTGGTCGAGGGTTTGCTGGAACAGATACAAACAAGCGCTGGAGTTTTGGGTACACGGGGGTCCCCCGGGCAGGGATGGCTGTTTGGGAAAGAAACCCTGCTCGGATTGGAATTGTGGGGGAAAAGGTCATGAGGGTGGAACCCATCGTGTCCCCCGGGTGGAAAAAGGCAACATTTCCAAGGCCAAAAGCCTGGCAATGTCAACATTCAGGCTTTTGGATTTGGGATGGTGTGGGTTGAAGTGTTTCTTTTGCTCCCACACCTGGTACATGGAAGGCTGGCTGATAGACTGGCCGCTGTACAGCGTGCAGGTCAAACTGGTGGAAGGAGAAGGGGTACACTGTGTCTCTGGTGGTGCTGGTGGTACTTGGCCGACGGTGTGTGGCACTGGGGCTGATCCTTGCTCATGCCACTGAGGGACATGGGCAGCAGAGGAACTCTTGGTCTTGGAAGTAGCAGAGGAGGAGGAGGCGGGAGAAGAGGGTGTGACAGTGGTTGGAAGCCCAAGACCGGTGTGGCCTTTTTTCGTCAAGTGATCCATCAATTTCAAATCATGAGTTCGCTGCATGTGACTCGACATGTTGGTGGTGGTTAAACACTTTAGATTCTTCCCTCTACTGATGCGTTTACAGCAAATGCGGAATATGATGTCACTGGGCGAATCTGAGGCTTAATCGAAAAAGGCCCAGGCTTCAGAGGTCCATGACCTGATCATGGCTGGCGGAATAATCTCAGTGGACTTGTGCGACCGCCCTCTCCCTTTTTGTGGCCGGACCCGTACTGACACTACCCCATCGTGTTCCTCCTCGTCCACTGATGAAGCGCTCGCAAGCAAATTCTGATGAAAAGACCACGTTGGACCCGCAATGTCATCATCATCATCACAGGTGACTTCCTCATCCTGACATTCTACACCCTGGAGCTGCGGGCTACAAGCCACAGGCAGTGCAAGGCGTTGCCGACCGCTCGGGATTTGTGCCGACTGACCAGCTTCCTTCTCCTCCTCTGATGCCATCAGCGATTGGGCGTGAGAGCAGACAAAATCATCATCTGTGCCCTCTTGATCTTTTGAAATGCCTTCTGACCCTCACTGCATTGTGTCATCAAAGAGGTCTTCAGAACATGGACTATCCACAGTGGTGTATACATGAGTTGACATTTGGACTGCCTTTGCTTCAGGTTGGATGGATGCTTACGATGATGTTGATGACATTTGTGGCCATGATTGGGAGGACGAGGAGGTAAAACTGGTGGATGCAGGTTGCGTTAACCACTGAAGAACAGATTGGCGATGCTGTTTGTTACTGAGATTTACAGGACACCGACCGATGACAGCCCTGACGGTCCTGCAACCGACGATGTGCTGGCTTGCTTGTTGTCCCCAGCACTTGAAGGGGCACCTTCTCTCGTACCTCTACCTCCATGTCCTACACCCTTCTTTGCTCATTTACCAACTGCAGTTCGCTCCATGTTCAGAAAGATACAAATTTAAAAGGTATAGAAGATGTTTTCAGTCTCTTATTTTCTTATCTCTTATAAAACTGTACTGCAAAGACAGCAAAATACAGGTGTTTGTAAATCCCTCTAATTTCCAATGGCCAACTAGGATTAGAAACAGAATTGTTTCTATCGAATATCTGTGAAATGCGCTCTGGTGGAAAAACCGTAACATCAACTCAACAGTGTTCTTCCTTCAGTCCCTGAGATTTACAACTGCCCAGCAGGACTAGCAATTGATAGTTTTCAACAAACTATCATACAAGTGAGCTATTTGCGCCAAATTGACAAGCATGGAGACCAATAGCACTATTTGCTACATTATACGGCTTAAAGAGAACCTGTCACATAATTTGTGCCCGCCTTGCTGAGGACAGCACATGCTAGTGTCAGACATGCTGTTTCCAGAGCTGTGTCCCTTATTCTGTAAGATGTTGTAGTTTTAGAGCATTTAGTGCTCAAATCTGCAGTTTTCAGCTAGAAAAGAGTCATTTAAAGAGTCAGTTTTTTCATACCCTGCCCATCTGAGGCTAGCCCCGCCCACCTCAAATGATAAACCTATTACTTTGAATAGGTAGAAACATGTGAATAACTGTCAGTAGCTTGTGCTGCTCTCAGCAAAGGGGGCATAATCTATGTGACAGGTTCCCTTTAACTATACAGTGGGGTATAATGTCTAAGGGTGTAGTGGATTAAAGGGGTGAAAGGTAGAGAGGGTATAGCAGGGTATAAGCACAAGGTTAAATGGGGTGGATAATGCATAGGTGGGTGTAAAGGGGGTGAAAGGTAGAGAGCGTACCACAGGAAAAAAGGAGAGGATAAAGAGGGTGGTTAAAGGGGTGAAAGATAGAGAGGTTGGATAATGTACGGGAGGGTGCAAAATGGGTTGGCAGAGGGTGTGAGAGGCAGAGAGGGTACACTGAGAAATAGTGGGCATGGGGGGTGAAGAGATTAGTGTGTAGAAGGTAGAGGGGTACAGGTCGATGGTAGACGGGAGGTGAACAGGTTAGATAAGAGTGTAAAAAATAAAGAGGGTAGATGTGGTATTAGGAGAGATTAAATAGGGGGCATGGGGAGGAAAAAGGGGTGAAAGGTAGAAAGGGAACACCAGGTAATAGGGGGGTTGGATAATGCACAGGAGGGTGTAAAGGGGGTGAAAGGTAGAGAGGGTAAACAAGGGCATGGGGGTGGAGAGATAAGTTGGTAGAGGGTAATGCACAGGTGAATGGTAGATGGGGGTGCACAGGTAAAAGGTGGGTTAGATAAGGGTGTATATATGGTGTTAGGAGAGGATAAGTAGGGGGCATGGAGAGGATAAAGGGGTAAAAGGTAGAGAGGGTACACCAGGAAATAGAGGGCATGGGGGGTGAAGAGATAAGGTGGTAGAGGGGTAATGGACAGGTGAATTGTAGAGGGGGGTTGCCCAGGTAAAGGGGGTTGTAAGATAGGGGTGTAGAAAATAAAGAGGGTAGTAGATATGGTGATAAAATAGAATGCGGCAATAAATGTGTAGAGAATATAAGGAAAAGGGGGGATGAAATAGGGTGGCTTTTGCTTGAGGGTAGGAGTTTTTACAGGAGATGGGAAGATGTCTTGAGAAAAATAGGTGCAAATGTGATGTAAAAAGGAATTGTGGTTGACCCTGTTTTGTCCCTTGATCCCTTTTATCAGCACCATTTTCTCTGTAATTCTGGCGTTATCCACCCTTTCAAGCCCCAAGCACAATATACCTACCCTTTTCCATTAACCACCTATTTTTCCTTGACCCCGTTTTTTACTCTCCTCTCCAGCTCCCTACCCCAAACAACTTCCCTGCCCCCTTTTTTCTTTTAAAAACCCGGCCCAAACCCCCTTCCTCCCTTTTCGCCCACCCCCCTTTTTTACCCCCTTGTTACCCATCTACCCCTTTTTCCCTTACCCCCCTAAGTTCCCAAAAACTTTCCCTTAAAACCCATTTCCCTTTCCCCCACCCCCCCTTTTTCCCCTTACCCACCCCCTTTACTCAAGTTTTTTAATTTGGGGCTCAGCCCTATGCACGTTTGCAAAATTTCAAATACTAAATCCTAAAAATAAAAATTAAAACGATTCCTGGCATAAAGTAAGAATGTGAAAATTTAACAAGACAACAGCCGCTTTGAACTCATGATACAGGTGTAAAGGCTAGAACTTATTTAGCGCAAACAACCACCTTAGCCACTGGGGCCATCTCGGGTTTACCTTTAGTGGGGTGAAGTTTGTGGTCCCCATGTCTTAAAATCCCCTATACAACCCCTATGGGGTTTTCATGGGATTGGGAAAGTTTGAAACCTAAGGAACAAGTCCTCACATTGTTTAATAAAAAGCCAGTTAAATTAATTTTTACCACTCAAGTTAAACCAATCAACTGTAATTTTTAATTTTTTGGTCCCAGGGTTTTCAGTTGGGGGTTTTAAAAAATTTTTCGAAACAAAAAAACCAAAAGCGCTTGACAAATGAAGCTACTCAAAATCTTCCACATACCACACTTTTAAACTGCTCCAGCAGGGCCCTTTGGTTAAAAACCAAACGGGTTCCCACCCCAAGGGGTTCATGATTTTGGAATCCCCTCTGAACTAGTTTGAGAGTTCTGGAAAAAACCCAAAATTTGGGGCCCCTAATAAAAATAAATTTTAAGACATTTTCCAAAAGCTTAAAGAAACCTGCACAAAATTTTTTTGCCCCCCAAAGCTAGGCCCGAAACAAGCTTTGTCAAAACATTTTGTTTAAAGCGCTGTACCCCTTATTCGGGTAAGGTGCGTTGTTTTCGAGTATTTAGTGTTTAAAAATCTGCATTTACAGCCAAAATGGAGTCATATAAAGATTCCCTTTTTTTTTCCCCCCCGGCCCCCGCCCATTTTTTAGGCAACCCCTTTGGTGGGGGGGGCTAACCCTGCTAAAGAATAAATTTTGACCATGCTTTTAAAGGGCTCAAAACAACAGCCTTTTATAGAATAAGGGACACGCCTGGAAAACAGCCAAAAGTTTTAAAAAAAAAAAAAAAAAACAAAAAAGCTTGTGCTGTCCTCAAAAGGGGGGGCATAACCCTATTGACGGGTTTCCCCCTTTAAAAAATGTTTTTGGGCAACCGCTGAGAACGGCCCACCAAAAAATAAAATATCTTTTAAAAATTAGCTACAAGTTCGCTTTTTGCGCCAAATTTACAACACGAACCAATACACTTTTTGCTACTTTTAACCCCTTTAAAATAGGGTTTTTTTCCCACTGCTGAAACGGCACCTTTTAAAATAAAAAATTTTTAAACCCAAAATTTTACTTACAAGTGCGCTTTTTAAACCCAAACTGAAAAGAAAGGGAGTGAAATAAAACCCTTTTTAAAACTTATATGGAAAAGATATGGCCCTTTTTGAAACCACTGAAAACGGGCACCAGTTCAAATAAGGGCTTTTTGGGCGAAAAAAGTGAGACGCACAAAGACCAACAAATTCCCAAACAAAAAGGAAAGGGAAAATTTTCCACCTCAGTTGGGGGGTTCGCGGGCCAAAAAAGGGTTTTGAAAAAATTTCTTTTTCACTGTGATTTCACAGGAATCTTGTTTGCACAACCCCCCCCTTTCCCCGCACAAGCAGTAATTTCTTTACAAGTCTCTAACAAATAAAACTAAATTTAATCGGGCTAAAATCCCAAACTTGACAGCTACTCAAACCCAGGATGCTTTTTTTAAATAAAAAACTAGTAAAAACTGTTCTCGCGCTTTGAAAAAAGCTATAGGGCAGCAGAGTTTGGTTTGCTCCTATCACCGGGGAAACAAATGAGCTAAACGGGAAAGGGATCACTTACCTAAAAGAGGTCATGTGGTTTTAAAGCGGGCCAAATGAATCCATACACCCCCCAGTGCTGACGTCGTACCCCCTTTCAACCCCCCCTATGCTCGGGACTGATTGGTTTGGGCCCCAAAAGGACAAGAAACACAAAAAATGCGCATAGAAAAACATAAAAAAGATTATCGTTAAGTTATTCCCCGTAAAAGTTGCATCATCGCGAAACACCATAAACGAAAAACCTGCTTTTTTAAAACTTTTGCCGAAATATCGCTCACCCCTATTTTGAGAGGGTTTGCTTCAGTATTCCCACACTTTTTCCTCAGATCCATCTATTTTGAAAAAGTGCACTATTCCCCAAAAAAAGGAGGGAAAATCAACCCAAACATGATGCGGGGCCACCCCCCCAGGGTTTTCACATTTGGGCATAGTGTTTTTAAAGGTTTTCCAAGTTTCCCCCTTTTTCCCCCAAAGTAACGGGGCCCAATTTTTGGCCAATTAGGGCCCTTTTTTAAATTTTTAGTTTTTTTTGACTACAGGACATGTCCCCAAAAATTTTGGGTCTTTTTTGTTGCTTTTTTTTCAAACATTAATCGGCCCTTTTTATAAAGGTTTCCCTCCTAAGAGGGCCTTACCCAGTTATACTGTCCCTTTTTCACGGGGGATAATAACAAAAATTTTTACCACCTTCTTAAAAGGGTCTTTTGCTTTTTCTTGGTTGATATCAACAGGGTGGGACCAAAGCCTTTTTATCTCTCAGACACAAACCCTCCCTTTCCGAGCTGCAAAGGGCGGGACTTTCCCCAAATTTTGTTTGATTTTGCTATAATTTTTTTGGGGTCCCAGATGCCCCCCGGGCCCCTTTCGGGTATTTTAAAAAATTGCCCCCAAAGGGGAAAATCCAGATTTTCTGAAAAGTCCAAAAATTTCTCTTCCTGATTCTTGGCTGATTTTTTACATTTTCCCATGATTTTACACAGAAAACATGTTTTTCTGGAAACCCTTAAAAAAAAATACATCCAAAACTGTGCCCTCAAATTAACTCAATGTTTCAATAAACCTATCAGAAGTTTCCAAAAAACATGACATCATCATTTTTTTTCCCAAAATTAAATTTTTAAAGACATAGAAATTTCCTTGTATATTTTAAAATTTTTTGTTTTGCAGAAAGTAACAAAAATCCCCTTTAAAAAATTTTCTCTCTCTCATTATTCGGGCATTTGGCAAAAAAATAATTTTTGGGGGTTAAAAAAATTGGGGGGGGGGGGGGGGGTTTGGGGGTTTTTTTGGGGGGTTTTGGGGGTTGGGTGTGGAAAAAACATATGGTTTTTCTTTTTTTTTAAAAAGTTGGTATTGTAAATTTTTTCGGGTTTCAACTGTAGCTCGCAATAAAATTATTGCTAAAAGTCAATCATTTTCTGCATTTACTAAAGATAGGGCCAGCGCCCATCTTCTGAATAATGAGGATATAGCTCTTAAATTCTTTTTCGGAAAATTCACTGTTTATAGGGCCATTCCACCCAATTTTTCGAATAGAAAACGACTATTTTAGCTCACCCACTCATTTTCAAAATTGGGTATTTGGGTTATAGCCCCAAGGCAATCATTTTCCTGCTTTGCCTGTTAATAGGGCTCATGCATATTACAGAGGATAACAGAAATTTCATCAATCATTTTCAAACTATTAAGGAGATATACTCATGCAATAAATTTTAGCTTAGCGCTGAGGGATATGGCTCAGTCAATTTTTTTCTGAAAATTTAACAAAGGAAAAAGGGCCCCCATCAATCTTTTTTTCATAGCACATGTTTATATTGCCCCCAGCAGTCATTTCGAAAAAGTACTGAGGATATAGCCATCGATCTTTTTTCCTCTTAGGACTGAGGATATAGCTCTTTGCAATCATTTTCTGTTTAAAGGAAACTGGAAAATTGGCTAATGCTCATTTTTTTTTTTTTTAAATTGTTAAAAAAATTTATTGATATTATTTTTCTTTTCACTTTTAAATTTTTATTTAAAAGGGGGGTTTTCCAAGGGTCCCTTTTAATCTGCTAATAACAAATGTAAACAAAAAACCGGGAACGAAAGGGGTGAGAGACACAGCCCAGACCCAGAGCCTTGCTAAATGGGGGTGAAATTTTTCACTCAAAAAAAACTACAACTAGGGGATTCTGTCTACAAACACAACACCTTTTTTCCACCAGCTTAAAGCTTTTTCATGTTCCCCTGTCATCAAAAAAACGGGGATCTACTCAAAATAAACACACAACTAGTGTTTCCCGTATAAAAAACCCAAAACCCATATTTCTCCCCTTGGGGGGGGCCTTGAAAGTTTCCCTTCACCCCTTTAACGATAAAATTTGGTTCTGCGCAAGCCCCGCCAGCACTCTTTCACCCCGTACTAATAAAGTTTTTAAGTAACAAAGGGCGGGTTTAACACCCACCCTCTCCAACTGAAATTTTTTTTGAAATCACATAAAATTAGAAAAGTGATTAAATACCTTTTTTGGGAGGATCCCACGTCAACTTTAAACTTTCTTGGAAAAAACCCCTTTAAAAAAAGGCTATAAAAAAATATTTGGAAATACGGCCCAATTTAGATGATAAATCATATATTTTAAATGAAAAAAAACCACCTCGGGGTACCCCACTAAAATATAAATCCGGGGTTAGTTTTTTTAACCATTAAAGGGGTTTTCCCCAAGAAGGATTTCCTTACCTCTTTTTCCTCATTAAGAAAGAAAAAAAAACCCTGAAGGGCTGCAAAGAGAAGGTTAGCAAGCCAGGAAGCATCTCTAATGTTTATTTCAAATAAAAACTTTAACAACCACCATTCTCGGGGAAAACAGCGACACCCCTCATACACTGCATTTTTTTTTTTTTTCCCACACCCCTTGCAAAACTTCTTTCATGTTCCCTGCCCAAAATTTAAAAGGGCAAACACAACGGGGCTAGTTTCAGCTCCTGTCAGTTCCGGTTGGCCCTAATTAAACTTCAGGAAACTAAGCGCATCTAATTAAGGGTTAGTTCTAAAGGGGGTTAACTTTTTTGTAATCACATAAAATTTCAAAAAAGGGTTTAAAAATCCCCCATTTTGGAGAATCCTATTTTAAACATTACATCGTGGAAAAACCCCCTTTAATCAAAACCCCTTTTGGGTTTTCTATCACTGGGGCCAGTTTTACCCATTTTAAAATTTTCTCCCCCCAGTCCAACTTTCCCCATTTTACTTCCCAAACCCTTTTCTTTTCTCATAAAAATTTTTTTTAGAAAAACCCCAATAAAAGCCCAATTTAAAAACCCCCTCACCCTGATCCAGCCCTAAACTTACCTCTTCAAAGAACGAGGGAATTAGTTTGACGGGACCAAATCCTTCATAAACCCATACAGAAACGAAGTTATACATTTATTTTCAGTGAGATGCTCTGGTATAGCATTTTTTTAGACAAACTTCAAATAATTTACCTACACAGAGGTTAAATTTAAACCGCCTATATTTCCGCTCACTGTTTGACCCCTTTTTGAATATTGGAACCCCATTTGCAAAGTGCCAATCCTTTGGGACAAAACCCTGTTACTATACAGTCCATAATACTAAAAAAAAGGGGTCTGCATATCACATTACTTAATTGCCTTGGGTTTGGGAGTTATGCCATCAGGACTGTGATTTTGTCTATTTGTTTTTCCTGGTTATATGAAGAGAGATTTGTGTCACAAATCTTCAGTCCCACGTAAATCTGTAGACAGCATCCCATGTTACGTGTGCATCTCATGCAAATTACATACAGAGAGAACCCCACTGTACTTTGCAGTCCCCAAAAAAACAATTGCAACATAGATTTGTATGCCATGAAAAATCATTTTTGTGCCTTATGTGCAGTCCCCTTAAATCAAAAACCAGGGGAAAGACAGCTATATGCAGTATCTCATGTAAGATGTAAAAGTCCCAGGCAAATTACAAACAGAGAGAAAACACAGCTGAACTGTGCAGTCCCACATAAAACTTTTTTACAACACAGATGTGTAGTCCCATGTAAATCACTTTTGTGCCTTATGTGCAGTCCTGCTTAAAGATCTGTAGAGATTAAGTTTAATAATCTGCAGGATATATCATTCTGTGAAGAGAGAGAGAGAGAGAGAGAGAGAGACAGAGAAAAAAAATCACCCATCTTTCCCAGAGTCCTGAATGTCAAATGCCCATTCTAGTTACCAAGTATGTAGAGAGAGCGAGAAATTTAGATATAAACTATTGAGTTAGACTTAGCTTTTCACTTCCAATGATTTCAATGACAGCTGAGAACTTCTTCCCTTTTCCCAGCTCACACCGAAGGAATCATCAAATGCACACTTTGGGTATGTCTGCAAGAGTGAAAAATAATCCCGCTGGGGAGAAAACACGCCCCTCCATTTCACAAGCTCTGCTTGGCAACCAGCATAAAAAGAGCGAAACCATAAAGAGGAGTGGCTATTAAAACTTAACCTTTTTTATATAATCTTAAGAATAATGCTAATAGACAATAGTAGCAAAAATATGTGCCCCCTTGCAAAAAAAAAAAAACAACAAAAAAAGAGTAACAAAAAAAGCAAAATCAAAGTATGTTTGCTCATTCGACCAAGGCCAAGGGACCAATGGGTTAATGCAGCCCTATCAACACCCTGGAAAGGACTGCAGGGCCCTAGCCTTACACACACAGCAGAATAGCGCCCTGATAAGGCATCCTGACAGGAACCTGACCCTGTTAACACTTACCCTAAACAAAAACCCATCGTTCCCATCCCAACAAATTTCGTCCTCCATATTGATCGGCCTCAGGGGAGAAAAAGGGGCTTAGAGACCTTTAGGAGCAAAAAAGGCTAACAAATAAAGCCAAACACGGGTATAAAGCCTGGTATACTCACAAAACCTCCATAAGAGCAGGAGACATGCGGGAATCCCAGGAAAACAAGGCATAAACCCCAAACAAGGAAAACTGGTATCTAATTGAAACAAAAGATAACCCAGTAGAAAAAAGCATGACACCAAGTACATGTGCACCAAAAAGGCTAGTGAATGAAAAAGGACTTACGTGTCCGCAAACAATGAGTTTCCTGCCGTCTCACACCTTGTAGAGGTGTCCCGGCAGTGGCCGGAGGAATAAAACCCGAACAACCATGAGGAAAAGCAAAAAAGAAGCGCGGCGCTCCAGTGACTCAGGAGCGTCCGTGTCATGACGCCCACGAGGAGCTAGTACGTCCCTAGCAACCCTAGCACTTTCGCAAAAGCTAGATAAGAGACATCACGGACAATAGGTTCCGTGAATTTCGAACCCAACTGTAGTGCGTCCGCAAGACAGTAACACACCACAACAAAGGAAACCCGCGGTACTTGCAACAATGTGCAAGTCCTGCAAAAAATAGAGATTAGGTGAAATGGTAACAACACTAATGCCCCCATTGCAACGATATTTTGACAGGTGCATAAGACTCATTGAGGATAAAGGGAAAAAGAGAAAGACAAAGACCAAAATCAAAAACAAAAACAAGACTTATCGGGCTCTAGGTGGTAAGATCAAAAAATATCGAAAACATGTATATTGATTGATATTTCATTTCTACAAAAAAACAACTAAAGTCCAATTTTCATTTAAACCATGGGGGTCGTTGTGTTCAAAGAAAAATATCCAAAAGCACTCCCTCTGGATAACCGTTGGTCAATTATTGCCCGTCGTCTGATTGAAAGATGTATATGATCAATTCCATACCAACGTAGACAGTTTGCTGTCACCCCCATGTTCAGCTCTGACATGGCGTGACAAAATGGGTTCCCTGGAATGACAAATGTCACCCAAAATGTTCTCCTATTCTACGCCTCAATTGTCTCGAGGTTTTGCCTCTGTACTGTAGTCCACATGTGCAGTTAATCATATAACCACCATTGTCGTTTGGCAATTAATGAAATAATTAAAACTCAAAAGATCTCTTATTTCCTTTATCTGAGAAAAATTGCAGTCTGTACCATGACTGACAAAAAAACCAGTCTCCGCAAACGATGTGAGCCATTTCGTTTTGCAACCAAGTTTCTTTTTTTGGGGGGCATAGTGGCTTTGGACCAGATGGTCACGTAAGTTTTACCCCTCTGTATGTGACCGAAGGTGTTCACCAATCTGATCCTTTAAATCTGGGTCCATCCTTAAAATATGCCAGTGCCTATTTAATGACTCACAATCAAAGGAGCGCCCTATCAAAGGTACCTATAAGGCCACCGTTGATTCCTTGAGACCATTGCGAGAGTCCCCCCCTTTTGGGCATAGTTCTGTTCTATTGCTCTTTAAGCTTTTTGTATCCTGTCTCAGCCCAAAAATCAGGGTACCCTTTTTCTCCCGAAACTTTTGGGCTCAGGTACCCGCTTTCCCTCTTGAAGTCATCTACCTGTGAACAATTGCGTTTAAACGTAGGTAAATGACCATTTGGTATACCCTCTTAAAAAAGTGATGGTGACTTCCCAACAAAGCAATGAGTTTTTGGCTGTGGTTTGCGATAGATTGTGGTCCTTAATTCACCTACTGGCTTTTAAAGATTTTTAACAATCCAGAAAATGGTAGACATCACAATCAAATTCAAGGTGAACCTCAGATTGAAATGTATTGATGTTAAGGTGTTGATCAATACAACAAACTCATCCCTGGTGCCATCCATATGATAATATAACATCAATGAATCTGAGCCATAGCCCAATTCTATCCGCAAAAGGTGGAGGGGCATCACCAATGACGGGGGGAGACGGGAAATCTTTCCACCACTAGGGGGACCGCGATGGCAGCGCCCGTGCCCCGCTATCTAATCTTTACCTCGGCTGGTGGGAGAATGTCTACCGCTTTGGTGAAAGACCCTCCACCTTTTTCGGGTAAATTGGGCTATGGCTCAGATTCATTGATGATATTTCAAACATATGGGAAAGGGACCAGGGATGAGTTTGTTGTATTGATACAACACCTTAACATCAATACAAATTCCCAATCTGAGGTTCACCTTTGAATTTGAATGTGACTGTCTACCATTTCTGGATGTAAAAATCTTTAAAAGCCAGTCAGGTGATTTAAGGACCCCAATCTATCGCAAACCCACAGCCACAAACTCATTGCTTTGTTGGGAAAGTCACCATCCAACTTTTCTTAAGGGGTATTTCCCTATGGCAGTACCTACGTTTAAAACCAATTGTTCACAGGGAATGACTTCAAAGGGGAACGGGGGCCCGAGACAAAATTTCGGAAAAAGGTACCCTAATTTTTTTTGAGACAAACATTTGTCTCAGGGTACCCGCTTCCCTCTTGAAGTCATCTACCTGTGAACAATTGCGTTTTAAACGCAGGTTACTGACCATAGGATACCCCTCTAAGAAAATTGGATGGTGACTTTCCCAACAAAAGCAATGAATTTTGTGGCAGTGGGTTTGGCGATAGATTGTGGTCAAAAAGCTCTAAAGAGAATAGAACAGAACTCCTGTCCAAAGGGGACTCTCGCAATGTCTCAGAATCACGTGCTCCTTATAGGTACCTTTGATATGGCAAGCTCCTTTGATTCGTGAGTCATTAAATAGGCACTGGCATATTTTTAAGGATGGACGCCAGATTTAGAGATCAGATCTGGTGAACACCCTCGGAGATCACATACAGACGGGGTAAAAACTACGTGACCATCTGTCCAAAGAGCCACTATGCCCCCCCAAAAAAAAAGAAAAAGGTTGCAAAAACGTAAATGGCTCACATCGTTGCGGAGAAACTGTTTCTTTTGCTCCAGTCATGGTACAGACTGCAATATTCTCAGATAAAGACGGAATAAGAGATCTTTTGAGATTAATTATGTCATTAAACGACACATGTGGTATATATGATCAAATGCACATGTGGCCTACAGTACATAGGCAAAACCTTGAGACAATTAAGGCGCAGAATAGGAGAACACTTGGGTGACTTCGTCCATCCCAGGATAACCACACGTGTCACGCGATGTCAAGCTGAACTGGGGGTGACAGCAACTGTCTACGCTGTATGTGATTGATCATAAACCGATCTTCAATTAGACGAGGCAATATTGACGCAACGGTTACTCCAGACGGAGTTGCTTTTGGATATTTACTTGGAACACACGACCCCCATGGATTAAATGAAAATCTGGACTTATTGTTTTTTTAAAATGAAATATCAATCAATATACACGTTTTCGATATTATTTGATCTTTCCACCTTAGCGCCTGATAAGTCCTTGTTTTTTGTTTTTTGGGTTTTTGTCTTTCTCTTTTCCCCTTTATCCTCAATGAGTCCTTATGCACCTGACAAAATATCGTTGCAATGAGGCATTAGTGTTTGTTGACCATACACCTAATACTCTATCCTTGCAGGACTTTGCACATTGTAGGCAATACCTGCGTTACCTCTGTTTGTGCGTTTACTGCGCATCTTTGCGGACGCACCTACAGTTTGGAGTTCGACTTCACGGACCTAATTGTCCCGTGATGTTCATATAAGCTAGCAATGCGCATGTGCTAGGTGCTAGGGACGCACAAGCTTTCTGCTGGCTCATGACGCGGACGCTCCTGACGTCACTGTAGCGCCGCGCTTCTTATTGCTGTCCCTCATGTTGTTTTCGGCGTTCTCTTCCTCCGCAACTGCCGGGACGCCTCTACAAGTTGTGAGACGCGCAGGAACTCATTGTTTGCGGACACGTAAGTCCTTTAGCATCTACGAGCCTTTTTGGTGGCATATGTAACTTAGGTGTCCATGCTTTTCTTAATACTGGGTTATCATTGTGTTTCAATATAGACACCAGGTGTCCTTGTGGGTTTCCAAGCTTGTGTTTCCCTGGGATACCTGCATTGTCTGCCTGCATTCTATGGAGGCTCTGCGTGAGTATACCCAGCTTTTATTCCGAGTGTTAGGCTTTCTATTTGCGCTATCCTCTCTTTGTTCCTAAAGGTTTCTAAGCTCCTTATCATCCCGCTGACAGGCGATCAATATGGAGGGATCGAAACATGGTTGGGATGGGACCGATAGGTTTTGTTTAAGGTAAAGTGTTAACAGGGTCAAGTTTCACTGTCAGGATCGGCCTTATCAGGCGCTATTCCTGCTGTGGTGTCAGGCTAGGGACCTCAGTCCTTTCCAGGGTGTTGATAGGGCCGCATTACCCATTGGTCCACTTGGCCATGGACGAATGAGCAAACATACTCTGATTTTGCTTTTTTTGTTACTCTTTTTTGTTGTTTTTTTTGCAAGGGAGGCATATACTATTGCAACTATTGTCTATTAGCATTATTCTTAAGAATTATGATAGTCAAAGGTTTAAGTTTTAATAGCCACCCTCTTTATGGTTTTTCGTAGTTTTAACTGGCTTTCTGAGGTTTAGTATTTCATATCCACTGCTTTAGGTGGATTACTTGGGTCCATAAATTATTCTGAGGGCCCACCAGATTAAACTATTCTGTGGGCTCACCAGAGTAAACTATTCTGAGGGCTCACCAGAGTAAACTATTCTGAGGGCTCACCAGAGTAAACTATTCTGAGGGCCCACCAGAGTAAAGTATTCTGAGGGCCCACCAGAGTAAATTATTCTGAGGGCCCACCAGAGTAATTTATTCTGAGGGCCCACCAGAGTAAATTATTCTGAGGGCCCACCAGAGTAAATTATTCTGAGGGCCCACCAGAGTAAAGTATTCTGAGGGCCCACCAGAGTAAAATATTCTGAGGGTCCACCAGAGTAGACTATTCTGAGGGCCCACCAGAGTAAAATATTCTGAGGGTCCACCAGAGTAAACTATTCTGAGGGCACAGCAGAGTAAACTATTCTGAGGGCACACCAGAGTAAATTATTCTGAGTCTCCACCAGAGGAAACTATTTCTGAAGCTCTCCAGATGGTAACAATTCTGAGGCCCATGCCATTACTTTACAGGACATGTGTACTGACACTTTTAAGAAATCACTACATGTTCAGGGTTTATAGGATTTCTGATGGAGTTCTTAACCCCACTCCTAATGAGGGGATTCGCTGGACCACCACACAATGAATGGATTGTGTGGATTCATTGGACCACTGCAAAAGGTAGTGTTAGCCACCTGGTTTTCACCAGAGTCCTGGTTTTCACCAGAGCCAGCCACAAGGCAGGTTGGGCTTCTGTGGCGGGAGACTACCAGGTCACTATCCCTGATGCAGGGAAGACGGGGGGTGGAGTGAAGATATAGGGTTCGGCCCAGTAAAGAATTACTTTAGTGTATTGATCCTTTAAACTTCACAGAGCTGATGTGCGCGTGTCCTAGAGTGTGCGCTCAGGGAAGCAGGAATGAGGAGAGGTGAGTAGTGGTTAAGCGATTTACGTTGGCTTATCGACATCGGCGATAGTCGATAGTCGGCCACCATCGATAAGGTTTTCGATAGTGAGCAGTCCGATTATGACGATGACCCATTAAAGTCTATGGGAGAGCAACAGCACCTTCATTCTTACACCCAAACAGGGCTGGAGAAGCTGGAATTAACATCCACAACAGTCAAATGGATACGTGCTACATCTTATTGAGCAATATCAAAAACCATCCGGCTTCATAAAGACACATGTCAGTATACTTTCACTTTTATATATAATTAGAATTCATCTATTCTTGACGTTACGGTCCTAATTGGACCTTTTTCAACGAATCTTTCACAAGTTTTTTTACATTTCTTATTCAATTCTTTGTAACTTTTTTATACCTAATACGCAACGTGCAGTGGAATGTTTGGAGCTCCAAACATTCCACTGCGCGTTGCGCTTTAGGTATATAAGAGAGTTACAAAGAATTGAATAAGAAATGGTAAAAAAACTTGTGAAACATTCGTTGAAAAAGGCCCAATTAGGGACCGAAACGTCAGAAAAATGAATCTAATTATATATAAAATAAAGTATACTGACCATGGTTTTATGAAGCCGAATGGTTTGATATTGCTCAATAAAGTTTTGATTATGAATTGAAACTAAAGTGTTGGTGTGCAACCTTTTACACAAAAGGATTGATATAATTTTTGGTGTGCACCCATCCCTAACCGAAGAGTGCCGAAGACATATTCTCTATACGTGCTACATCTTAGGCACAACACTTAAGCTATAAAAGCCACAGAAAAAAAGTCACACACCATTCACTATCCCTGTCTTTGTACCACAGCAGGATCTTAACCTGCATCACCCACAAATAAAAGTGCCAGAAGGCAGTATGATTTGAACCATCATGGTTACCATGTACTGGAATTGAATATCCCTGTCCTGAACGCAGCATGGACCCTACAAAACCTGCATGACCCACAAGATTAAAAAGTGCCGGAAGAAAGTAAGTCTTTGAACCACCATTTTAGTTGAACTGGACATTGACAATCGTCCTGGACCCCGCAGCATTACACTTAAACCTGTCTGACCCACAGATTAAAAAGTGCGGAAAAGGAGTCTTTCAACCACCATTTTAGTTTTTGCACTGAATTGAATATCCCTGTCCTGGAACGCATCATGAGCCCAAACCTTGCAGACCCCAATTAAAAAGTGTCTGAAAAAGGAGTCTTTCACCACCATTTAGATGAACTGGACATTGACTGATAACCTGTCCTGTACCGCAGTATGACCATTAAACCTGTCTGACCCACAGATTAAAAAGAGGCCAGAAATATAAAGTCTTTCAACCACCATTTTAGTTGAACTGACATTGACAAACCTGTCCTGGACCGCAGCATGACCCTTAAACCTGTCTACCCACAGATTAAAAAGTGCCGGAAAAAGGGAGTCTTTCAACCCACCATATTTAGTTGAACTGGACATTGACTATACCTTCCTGGACCGCAGTATAACCATAAACCTGTCTGACCCCCAGATTAAAAAAGTGACGGAAAAGGATCTTTCAACACCATTTTAGTTGAACTTGGACATATACTGTCCCAGTTCCAGGGCACAGTAAATGACCATTAAACCTGTCTGACCCCAGATTAAAAAGTGCCGGAAAAGGAGTCTTTCAACCACCATTTTAGTTGAACTGGACATTGACTATACCTGTCCTGTGTCCACAGCATGACCCAGGGCCGGATTACATTGGTGCGGTGAGAGGCCCAGGCTGGCGTCTGTCATCTATCAACACGCAGGTTAAAAATGCCACTGATGACGTAGCAACGAAAAACTGTCCGTGGCTGAAGCAGAGTGCGGAAGTCGGAAGTGTGAGAACTCCACCTTCCTCATACACAGTCCAATACTTGGTAGCGCTTTGCCCCTCCGATGAGTGCGACCAATGAGACTTCACATGGAAATACGTGGTGGTTAACCTCCTGGTTCCAACAGGTGCCCTTTTTCTTAGGCATTCTTTTTCTCATTTTACCAACGTGCTGGAGGAAATGTCTCTGTACATTTTTCTCCTGTCCGTGCTCCATACTCCATGTCCTCTGCAATAACCTACATCTGGTCAACGTTTCTCCTGTACCTCCCCATGTACAAATTCAGAGGAATTTTTTAACAGCTATTTTTTGTACGATGCAAGTTTTTTAGTAGTTTAATTCTAGAAAACGACTATTTTTAAATAGGATGAATCCCACATGTCCTTTGCTTCTCTTTTTTAATTGTAGTTAAATTGTTGTCTCAATAAGATGGATTGATGCTTATGTAAAGATCGTTGCAAAAACAAGTCATTTTGGGCAATATGTGATCCATTAGACAGTGTCCTACCTATTCCTGTTTTTCTGAACAGCACCATCACCCTTGAGCCACTCTTGACATTGTGAAAGAACAAAATGTCTGTAGAAACAACATTTTTTTATAATAGGACCTGTAGTATGCTGCATTTCAAAGCAAAATGCCCCCAAAAATTTCCAAGCATGACCCTTGAGCCACTTTGGACAATGTAGAAGAACAAATGTCTGTTTAGAAACACATTTTTTGATAATAGGACCTGTAGTATAGCTGCATTTTCAAACAAAATGCCGCCCAAAAATTCAAAGCATGACCCTTGAGCCATTTGACAATTGTGAAGAACAAATGATTTGTTAGAAACAACATTATTTTATAATAGACCTGTAGTATTGCTGCATTTAAAAGCAGCATGACCCAAAAAATTAAAAAAAATACTTCTTAGGCACTGTTAAAAATTGTGAGGGAGAAATGCCACTTTAGAAGCACATTTCAGTTCCAAAGGAACCATATATTGCAGTATCTCACATCTACATGAACCCAAAAAAATTATAAATATGACTTTTCAGCCACTATTAAAAATTGTGAAGAGAATGCCACTTAAAAGTCACATTTCTAGTTCCAAAGCCATAATTATAGCTTGTATCTCACAGCAACATGACCTCAAACCATTGACATGCGAAAACTTATTAGATAAAGTGAGTAACTGAATACGGTGGTTGTCTCAACCTTGCTGTCTTTACAGTCTCCTCACAGCAAAACCAGCAAAATGACTGTTGGTAAAAGAAATAAAAATTGCAGTAGAGAAATGATCATATTAAAAAACATTTTTCAAGAGGACCATGTTCTGTTTGAAGAGGAATGTGAAGTAGACAGCAACTAATCATTGAACCTCGGCAATTGGGGCCAACAACAACATCAGAATATCCATGCCTGATTCACCTTGAGAAAGTCAAAACGAATCCACATTATCTGTGGAAATCCGGATGCGTTTTGTCTGGTAATTAATCCCTCCAGCTGTGCTGAAGGTCCACTCAGATATGAAGCTGGCTGCTGGGCCAGGACAACACCTCTATGGCGTGACGAAGCACGCTCGGCCATTCGCCATTTTGATACCCAGAAGTCTATTGGGTCCGGAACACTTCCCCCTTTTGCCCCTCGCTTACAAAATCATCGGGTGTTGAGATGCAGATAGTCGTGCACCATGAGCTAACTATCTCTGTGTGTTGGATGGTGTGCCCAGCATTGCATGCGTTGGTGAGGTGTAACACAAAGATAGCCAGAGTCACCCATTATGCTTCTGCCACCTTCCCTGCTGCTTGCCAGCTACGCCTACTTGCACTCTACTGCTGTCACGTCGTCCTGATGTTGTTTTTCCACCGAGCACATTTGGGGAACGTGAAGGCAGACGCAACAGATGTCTCCAGTTTGATCAATCCGCACGGTCTCCATTTCCTGATTTTAGTCTCTATTTGGGGGGGTGGAAGGAAATCTGATTTTGTTTTTGTACCGGGATCCGGAGGGTGCCACCCAGTAACTGTTGTTCCATTTTTGATGCTAAATGTGAGGATCATGTTGGAGAAATGGAGCATCCAAGCACACATTTGAAGATGGAGCTTGATTTCCCAAGCCTCTGGTTCGAGGGCACTAGCAAACTGATCTTCCTCCTTCCTCCTCCGCCTCAAATTCGCGCCACTCTTTCCAAGGCAGGACGTCCGGTTAACTCGGTTCTAGGAATACCTCCTCTCCTCCTCCGCCTCCGCACAGCCTTAACACAGCCCTGATGCTGAGATGTGCACCCTGAGAGCTGATGCGCCACCTTGCACTAGCTCTGGACCCCGAACCACTGCCTAATGAAGACCCGATGAAATTGTGACACTGTCGGGCCTTTGTGGATTTGACGGAGAGAACATGCTCCGTGTCCGCATCTGTGTCCGTCTCCTCCTCCGTCGCTGCGGGAACCTGTTGTTTCAGAGTGTCCAACGATCGTTCCAAACTGAAAAAGATCACCACAATGCTCATGCTGCAAGGCATTGTCCGCACTGACCATTTTGGTTGGCTTCCTTCAAAACTGGCAAGGATGTGCAGACTCTTTCACCTGCCTCCACCTCTCGGTGGCTCAACACCCCGAGTTCCACACCGCTGCTTGTCAGGCCATGTGTCACATCGACTGCGTAAATGTCATTGCGCTGCTGCCACAAATCGCTGAGCATTGGAAGGTGGAATATCCAGCGTGTTGCCACGCAACAATGAGACGATGATTGGGGAGGCCGAGCTGACGCTGCATACGCAGTCAGGCGGGACGAAGCAGGGTGCGAACGGCGAAGTGCGAACTTAGACTTCGAGCCTAACTCAGCAGGCAGTCCAGACCGCGGGTAGCTCTAGAAATTTTTGGACGACAATGTACATGACATGTGCCAGGCATAGGGATGTGCTCCAGCCTCACCGATTCTTAAGGGACGGCCTGCATATTTCGCCCGTTACCGCACACCACCTTGCCTGGCACAAGGTTCTTGTCTCACCCAGTCAGCGCTCGATCTCGTTTGCGGAGAGCCGTCCACAGCCCTGACCTGTGTGTGGACGGTCCTCCAAGAGAGATTAATTTCAGCACGGCCCCTGGTTTCTCTGGCACGTGATTGCCACCAGAGAACCTTGGGGGAAAGAACCCTGCACCATCCCTGCCGGTTTTGTGAAGAGCGTGCGCCGAGCCTGAGAGCGACCGTCACCCTAGGGACATCCACGCCAGCTCACCCAGTGACTGTCCACAGATAATACGGCCTTGGCCCGTGCTTACAAGTCCATGTGTCCTGTGGTCAGATGGAACTTTTCCCGCCACAGATTCAGACAACGCGCTTGAAATTTTTAGATGACACGTGGCTGGACAGGCCGGGACGGCTTTTCTGGCAAGAAATGCCTGCTGCATCTGGGGTATTGGGGGCCAGGCAAGGCCATGACATGGCGGAACCCATCTGTGGTCCACCAACGAAAGGCCCCCCAAAAAAACCAAAAAAATTCCAAGGCCAAAAGCTGGCAATGCCTGACATTCATGCTTTTGGCTTTGGGATGGGTTTGGGATAAAGTGTTTTCTTCTGCTCCAAACCTGGAAGACAGAAGCTGGCTGTTAGACCTGGCCGCTGTACGGCGTGCAGATCGTCAAACTGGCGGAAGGAGAAGGGGTAGGATGGTCTTTGTGGTGCTGGTGGAACTCGGTGACGGTGAGGCGAAGCGGAGGCTGATCCTGATCATGACCTGAGAGACTATGGGCAGCTGAGGACGCTTGTGGTGGCGGAGGAGGCGAGACAGAGGGTGTGCCAGTGTTGGAGCCCTGGGGGGGGGGTGGGCTCGGTCTGGCCCATTTTTTGGCCAAGTGTTTGCCTCCATTACCAAACTCATGCATTTCGCTGCATGTGACTAAACATGTTGGTGGTAGGTTTAACCACCTAAGTCTTGCTCTACTTATGCGTTTACGCAAAGGTGGCATATTGACATCGCTTGGGTGAATCAGAGCTTGCCAAAGAAGGCCCAGGCTTGAGAGGTCCTGGAGCTTTTTGATGGCGATAAGTGAGGAGCGGGTTTGCGCTGACCGTGGCTGCGGAAATCAAAATCCACCGGACTTCGCGACCGCCCTAGTCCTTTTTGTGGCGGACCTGTAATTGACACTACCACATCGTCTTCCTCCTTATGCCACTGATGAAGCTCTCGCAAGCAAATTCAGGCGGAAAAACGACCAGGATGGATCCGCAATGTCATCCATCATCACCATCAACACAGGTGGACTTGGTCGTCCGACATTCTGCATCAGAAGTCTGGCGGGCTACAAGCAAGGGCACTAGCAAGGCGTTGCAGACCGCCCTGGGATTTTTGCCGATTGACCGCTTCCTTCTCCTCCTCTGATGGCATTCATAACGTGGGCGTCCGAGCCAGACTGAAATCATCCACTTGATCTTTTAACATGGCTTCTGACCCCAACCCATTTTGTATCAAAAGAGTCTTCAGAAAAATAGAATTATACCCCCCACCACAAGTGGTGGGTACACGAGTTTGACATTTGGGCTGCTTCATGTGGACGGATGCTGGTGATGCTGATGAACGACATTTATGGCCGTGACTGGGAGGACGAGGAGGTAAGACTGCTGGAATGCATTGTTGCATTAACCACTGAAGAACAGAATGGCGACGCTTGTTCGTTACTGAGATTCACAGGCCAGAACCCATCGATGACAGGACTGACGTCCTGCAGCTGATGACCCTGGCATGCGTGTTGTCGCCAGCGCTGGAAGGAGCCCTTCTCTCGTACCTCTACCACCATGTCCTACCACCCTCTTTGCTCGCTTACCACCCTGAATTTCGCTCTCATGTTCAGAAAGATAAAAATTTGAGAAGGTATGGACGGAGTTTGAAAGTCTCTATTAAGAGCCGGCAATCACAGCTATTCTCAAATCCTCAAATCAAACAAAATTGCTGATTCAAATATAAATTGCGCAAAGTAGATCTATCAAGTCAACTATGCTGGCCTGCGCAAAGTGAAAACACACATATCTGAAATGTATTCGGATATAAAAGGTATTTTTGGGCACCTATCAAATTCACCTGTGGTAACTACACAATTGCTGGATTCAAATTTAACTGCAATGTGGCTCTATCAACAAATCATGGACTGGCAAAAGTGCAAAAAACACTATCCTGTAATGTAATTCGAAATAAAAGGTATTTTTTGGCACCTATCAATTCACCTAGGGTGACTAAAAAATTGCAGTATCACATTTAAGTGGCAAGGTGCCTCAAAGAACAAAGCTGTAGTGCACCAAAGTCAAAAAACACGTATCTGTAATGTATTCGGATAATAAAAGGTATTTTTTGGCACCTATCAATTCACCTGTGGTAACTACACAATTGCTGGATTCAAATTTAACTGCAAGGTGCCTCAATGAACAAAGCTGTAGTGCACCAAAGTCAAAAAACACGTATCTGAAATTTATTCGGATATTACAAGGTATTTTTGGCACCTATCAACCTGTGCTGACTTGCTGGATTCTAATTTAAGTACAAGGTGGATATATCAAAAAAAGGGTTTGGAATGGGCAAAATTGAAAAAGAACATGTATCTGAAATGTATACTGATAATAAAAGTGGAGTTTTGCACCTAACAAAGAGACCTGCAGTTACTAGAAAAGATGTGTATCCTATAAGTTCAGGCTGCCCAATATCCAGGAAATATTTCAATAGAAAACTGTTAATAATAAAGCTATTGCAATGTCTACACTAAGTATTGGTGAACTTTATCCAGTATTCTTATAGAGCTTGTCTGTGTTCGCCCGCGGGGGCCCCCCCCCCCCCCCGCTCCCACCCGTGACTTTACAGCAGTAGATGCTCCTGTAAAATTCTCTACCTAACGATATAAAATCTTCCATTCTAATCTAAACTAAGTTGTAAGGATCACAGCTAATAGTAGAGGTTTCTCTGTGAAGAAATATAATAATTTCACTGAGCTGTTTGGACACAAGCAGAGCGCACGTTCTTCTGCTCTGAGACACTGAGAGACACTGAGGCTGAACAGGAAACGCTGTTCTATGTAACACGAGGTCAGGTGATTTTTCCAGCCAATCGCACCCCTACACATCCCAGTCATGACGTCGCACACACATCTCACCCTGCTCTATTCTGTAATCTGATTTGCTGGCCGCCAAAATTACAGGAAGCGCCGAAAAAGGCGCGATCTTAATAGATGATGCACAGATTTTAACCTAAATTATCGCATGATCTAAAAAATCCGATCACCATAAAAGCTGTGCCGATTTCAACTTTGTTGATAATAATCGCTCAACACTAGAGGTGAGGAAACTGACGGGTACCTGGGGGATACAAGGGCATCCTTAGCCCGATATGGAGGTTGTGGTACACCTCGTGACATTGACCCCCTCCCCCACCTTAGGCCTCCTCCTCTTTTTGGACTAGTGGAATTTAGCAACCATATGTAGGATAGAAAGATTGGACTCTGGCTCTCTGGAGTGCTCTTCAGGCCCTTCCAGTTGACCTGATAGTACTGATTCCCTCTGACGAACTTCTTGGCCAGAATTCCCTTGAATCCAAAGGTGTCTCCAGTATCAGCTTCAGGAGAAGAAAAGACCTTTGGGAAAAGCAGTTGAGAACCAAGGGTTTCAGGAGGGAGACATGGAAGGAGTTCGGGATGCACATTGACTATGGAAGGTGGAGTTTGTAGGCCACTGGATTAATGTATCTAATGACCTTGAAAGGACTCAGGTACCATGGACCGACCTTGAGACGGTGAATCTTCAAATGGACATACCTCACCAACAGTCCTGGTCCATGCACACGCTTGTTGCAAGGACCGTCGAGTCTCTCGCCAGACAGCCATAAAATCTTGGATATGGGAATCCACAGCAGGGACATCAGACGAGGTAGATAGAGGCAGAGGAGGATGAGAATGCTGACCATAGACAAAGTAAAATAGGGAGGCACCAACCAAGTCGGAGTCCAGATGGTTATAGGAAAACTCAGCCCAAGGAAGAAGATGAGCCCAGTTGTCTTTGATGGGCAGAGACAAACTGGAATAAATAATTCCCCAGGACTTGATTCACTCTTTCAACTTAACCATTAGTTTGAGGATGATATGCGGAGGAAAAGTGCAAGTTAACGTGAAAACAGTTACAAAGGGCTCGCCAGAATCTAGACAAATATATGATCGATAGGTCCAAGACAATGTGCATAGGAGGTCCATTTAGGCAAACAATATTTTGGTAGAAGAGGAGAGCCAGTTGGGGAGCAAAGGGTAACGCAGGCAGAGGCACGAAGTGAGACATCTTGGAAAAGCAGTCAGTAACCATCCAAATGACAGCACTGTTGGAGGAAGGTGAAAGGTCCGTGATGTAGTCCATGGTAATATGGATCCAGAGTTGCTCTGGAATGGGCAAAGGTTGTAGACTGCCAGCTGGATTGAGACGAGAAATATTTTTCTGAGCATAAGTGGCACAATATAGAACACAGTCTTTGACATCCTGAACAAGATTAGGCCACCAGTTATGACTAGATATGAGCAGTAACGAGTTTCATATTCCAAGATGAATGGCTAGAACAGAAGATTGCCCCCACATCAAGATTCAAATCTAGGAGAGCCCTAAGGAGCGGGGCCGCGGCACCGGCCGGCCGGCCAGACAGACGCGGGGAAGCAGGAGCGCGGCCAGGTAAGTGAATGCGCCCCAGGGAGTGACTGTGCCTGCGGCCCGACATGTGGACCGTGGCGCCACTCGCTTTGGGTGCAAGGGGAGACGCGGGGGCACGAGTGCGCCCACAGCCTGGGATTCGGGCTGCGGTGCCACTCGTGACACCTTTTTGCATATCGGACTCATGGCTTGACATTTGTGACGCTACAGGTGATGTGGTGATCTTTTCTGTGATATTTTATTATATTATTAAAAGTTAAGTTTCATTGTGCTCTCCCTTTCTTTTGTTGTTTCTGGTTTGGGCTATTTAACATTGTTTAATTGAATTTATTTGCTGCATTTTAATTTATTTTTAACACTTTTTGTTATTTTTGCACTTTTTAATGTTCTCAGGCTTTTTTTTTAAGGCAACGTTCAGATTAAACCAGCATTAAGGAATTATAATTGATGCCTTAGGATAGGATCGCACAGCAGTTTATCAAAGCCTCCCTTATTGATTCAGAATATAACTCATTTCTAGGAATCAGCCTGTTATTGTTTTTTGGTTCGGGCTTAGACATAATCTTTTTTGATAAAACATCAGATAGGAAGAGTCTAGAGCTGTTCTCTGTTTGTTCTTTAGTCATAAAAGTTATTGTTATGTGCTACTATTATCATCCTCCTGGATTATAAATGATATGAATTGATTATAACAGGATGGCGAGCTCTTCATTTACATGTGCTCGTGATGAAACACATACAGCTGTAGACAATTTACATTCATATTGTTTTTTATGTGGTTACAACTGTTGATGTTCTGCATCACATCCGGGACACCTGTCTCGCTATGATGTTTTTGGCAGAAGAAGCTTCACATGAAAGACTGCAGCTTTAACTTCAAATATCCCTATTGCAGTACAAGAGACCCCTCCAACCATCATGTGTCTTTTAACCCTTTCACGACTGCCCACTGTCTTTTGATGTTGGTCGGATTATGTTCTCTGTCAGCAGCAATGTCAAATGAAGTCGCTGCCTATGTGACTGGAGTAAGCTTGACTGTCACTGTCAAAAAGTTAATTGTAATTACCCTCTGCTGTCCTGTACAATTAGAGGGGCAAAAGACGGGTACCAAGCCACACAACATGGTTAGTTGTCCAGCAGCGAGGGAGTTAACAGATAGAGCTGTGCATGCTGGAAGAGGAGGAATATAGAAGATTCTAGAGAAGAGTTAGGCTATGTGGAGTGTTGCAGCATTGTTTGTGGAGATGCTGGTGTGTGTGGTGAGGAAAGACACTGGAGGGATAAAGACATTGTCCAGTGCAGGCTCCTCAAACTGCAGCCCTTCAGATGTGGGAAACTACATACTTCCCATCACTCCCACTGTTCTAGTTTATATAAATGCATGAGGGGGAGTTGTATTTTTCCCAAAAAACTGGGGGCCGCATTTTGGGGAAATGCCTGGTCCAGTGTATACAGCAGCCAGCGGTCACAGCATAGGAGTTGCGGAATGAAAATAGGTACCGTGGTTTTTATTCCCCCTTCCCCCCGTGTTAACACCCCAGACTGTGAAAAGCCAGGAAGCTTTAAAATTTCTGCGTTACTTTGATGAATTTTACTGTTTGGGAATGGACTGAAAAAATTTCCTGATCACTGAACACAGTGGAACCTGCTTAACTTTGTGAAGTGTGCTACTGTAAATAGAAGATAAACATAATGGGCCCAACTTACCGCAACCCCCCTCAATTCCCTCAGAATCTTAAAGAAATCTTTATACTCCACGCTGCAACCCTATCATAGTGGCGTGTGGATAACACCTGCACAGGGGGTTTTTTAAAGGCTCCAGCGCTTTTTGTTAATTTTTCCCTTCCTGGGAGAAGTCTCTGAGAAGGACACTGAAAAGAGGAAGCCTCCAATCTCCACCATCTAAACCTTTGATTGCTGTGGTTCGTGACCGGGGAGCATAAAAAAAAGACTTCCCTGCTTCATCACCAGGTTTTCCAGTCCCTGATGAACCCTGAGGAATATCTATCAGTCCCCCCGGGGGGAAACCAAGAGGCCCAAAGCGTTGCACATAAGCGCTGTCAGGGCCCCAATGTGTGTTACCCTACAAAAAAACAAAGTCGGGCCAGCACTGAAGTCCTTTTAAAAAACTGCCCGAATACCGACAAAAGACACCCTAGGTGAGACAGCTCACTCTCACCCCAAAAAATTTTAACCAAAAAAAATTAAAAGGGATGTCGCATCAAATATTAATTTATTGCGACCCAGAGTACAAAAAAGTTGAAAAGTTTGGCTTAAAAAGTGAAGCCTTTTTTCAAAGCAAAAACACTATAGTAAGGTGAAAAATTTTATTTATATATATTGGAAACCCCCCCCAAAGTAATCAACCAATAAAAGGGGTAATACCGTTTCACATATAGACAAACCAAGTGTTTAACATCAGAGAGATAAACATACAAAATTCACTTAATTTTAAATCACCCTACCATAAAAGGTGCTCAGTAAAATTTTATTATGGAGGGGGGGGACCAAGGGGGTAAACAAATCCGGCGTTTCAATGTTCAACTGCGCATGCCCGGCCGAGCGCCATGTCAATAATTTGGCTTCACCTCTTTTGCGCTTCCCCAGTGCCAGTACCGAGCGGAATAATACATAGAAATGCCGGAAAATGATATAGGACCTGTACACTGTAATATGACCGGATCAGAAGCCCCAGATAAAAGGCTTCTAATGCTCAATTACCACGTATAACTCACACTTTCGGAAAAAGATGACTAAAAATTAAATAAAATCCCATGAGTG
The DNA here is from genome assembly GCA_025379985.1 of Phyllomedusa bahiana. Lineage (NCBI taxonomy): Eukaryota > Metazoa > Chordata > Amphibia > Anura > Hylidae > Phyllomedusa > Phyllomedusa bahiana. The sequence continues at coordinate 23,155 of JAODAL010015363.1, read as the reverse complement.
ATGGCACCCCAAACCAAAATACAACGCCCGATGCGAGCAGAAATGGTGTGAAAATTTCATGTCTTGAAAATGGCTTTGACCCAAAATGGGGCATCTTTGTCTGTAAAGGTCATTCGAAAAAGGTATGTTTTTAAAAATTTATTCAAAAATCATTTTATATGCATCTAAAAAAAATGTACCCCGTATATTTTTCCCCATCTCTTTTTTCCCCAAAGCCCCAAATCAATCCAGTTGACCCCCCACTCACCGTTCGTATTTAAAAAGAAAAACAAAGTGAAAAAAATTTTTGGCATAGAAGGTGAATTTAAAAACAACAAGGCCCAAAAAAATATCAAAATTACAGATACATTTAAATCTTTTTGTATTAAAATCTAAGTTCATCCCCAAAGAGGGATGAAAAAGATTCTAAATCAAATTCCCATCTTATTTCTTTCTTCAGAAAGAGCTCTCACGATCACCCCCTCTTTTTATTCTTTTTTAATGTGCAATTGAAGATTATGCTCATAAAATGTGTGCGACTGGCAAATCCGTCTTTGAAGGATCGTACTTTATTTTTAAAATTTTTTTCTGACCCCGTAGTTTCGCCTACATATATTTTACTACAGGGACAGATTTTCTATACATGCATATGAAGTACGGCATATATCTACCTTGAATGGATGGGCAAACTGATCGTGGATGATTAAAGAACCCCCTTTGTAAGTTTTTTTTGCAATTACTGCAATTTAACATGGAAAATTCCAAGTTTGGAGGACCCAAAAAAGGATTGTTATACTGGGAAAAAGTGGGAATCGGATTGACCAATTTATCCCCCCTATTGTTGTCCTCCTAATGCCATCTCGGTATTTGAGAAAACTCTGGCAGTCTGGAAAACCCTTTTGAAGGTAGCCATTTTTTCTCAAGTTTTCTGCTATCTTAGTTTCCCCAAAAATATATAGGGAGAACAAGGGGGTTTGTTGTTGTTCTTTTTGCCTCGTCTTTAAAATATCCTCTTCTCACACTTTTCCCAAACGTTCTGTTTTTAAGAAGAGATTGGGGTACCCTCTCTGTATGAAATTTATTGCACTCTCATTAAAACCCCAAACATCAATTATTTGAAAACCTCAGAAACTATCTGTTTTACTTCAAAATTGGTCCAAGGGAGCAATCCAAAATATGTTTAGGGTGGTTTGTGTCTTCCTCAACAGATTTTATTTAAAATTTTATCAGTTGTTTCAAAATAATCTGTCTGTAATCTTCCCTTTTATATACACATTGGGGTTTCCAAAAACTGTAAGAGGATTTAGAAAAACCCCTTAGTAAAATTCAAACCCGGCCCTTATTTTTTTTTAAATACCAAAAATAATTCTAACCTTCAAGGGATCAGGGCCAAAAAAAAAAAAATTCATCTAAATTTGGCCACCAAGCAGGGTATGACCCGAGAAAACCCGAAGATAAATACACTTCTCCCCACACTCAAGAAGTGTTTCATTGGGGGGCCCTTGGGGCCCCATAGCTGTCCCTCCTTCTGGGATAAAAAATTTTTCCCCCCAAAAAAGGGAAAAAATTCCCTTGAGGGCAATCTCCAGGAGGGTTAGGAAAGTGTAGTATCTCGGGGGCATCCCCGGTCGGTAAAACCCCGAACAGCCGAAAAAACCCAGTAAAAAGATCAATGGACGAAAACAAAAGAAACAATGTCAAAAGAAAAAAAAAAAACAATCCAATGGTACAACACATCCTGCAATCTAGACAAAAAATTCAGAGGTGTCTTTGATATAGGAGGGAGCGGTCGTGGCAAAGGATCTCAAAACTTTATCCAAAAAAATGGCAATATTACTAAAGATAGAGTCACGCCCTGACACTATCGGTCTACCTGGTGGATTAGTCAAATCCTTATGAATTTTTGGAAGGATATATAGGACTGGTGTAACAGGAGATGTAACTTTAAGAAAATTACCCAATTTTGTATCAATAAGTTTCTCACATATTGCCCTATCAACTATACCATTGTTCTCTTTCATAATTTTAAACTTAGGGTCTTGACTCAATTGAACATACACTTCCTCATCCTGTAGTTGTCGGTGAACCTCTATATCATATTTGACTCTATCCATAACCACGACCGCTCCCCCCTTATCAGCAGGTTTAATAACAATCAAGGGATTGTCCATCAATCCCCGCAGGGCATTCCTCTCTCCAATAGACAAATTAGAACCACTAAGATCACCCTGACTCTTGAGATCCCTCATTCTTTCTGATGTCAATTGAACATATGCCTCAACAACATGGTTGGTCTGAGGTGGCTGAAAATCACTCTTCACTTTCAAATCAACATCCTTCAGACTCACCATGTGATCCTGTTCATTACAATCTACCTTGGGTAATTCTACACCTTGTTGTTTGTCGTGAAAAAAAGCCTTTAGACGAATCCGCCTAAAAAAATTCTGAAGATCCACTTCAAATTGAAACCAATCAATAGGGCCCGATGGACTAAAAGATAAACCCCTATTCAACACCTTCATTTCCAGTTCTGAGAGAGTCACAGATGATATATTAACAACAAGGTTCACCTCAGTATCTATCTCTGAGGATTGCCTCTGGTCACTGGTCTGATCCGGTCCTCCCGTTGTTTATTGGATTTCCGATTCCTTTTTCTGCGACCTCCGATGTTTCCTGCCGCCTCTCCTAATTCTTCTCCTCTTTCCTGGTTCGGTACACACTTTTTTGTACTCTGGATCTGCAATAAATTAATATTTGATGCTGACATCCCTCTTCTAATTTTTGAATGTGTGTTACCCTGACTGCAGCCTGAGTCATACTGACACATAGGGCGACATGTATGAATGGGGCTGTGCCAGAAGTTTGGAATCTTTCTAGTCAAAAACCAGCGCAGCCCCATTCGATCTATTTGTAATCAGGCGCACTCCAATATTACAGAGCGCCCACAGCACTTTGTAATGTGCCTGATCTCGGGGGTCGTGCTGGAGGCGGCACACTACAACCGTACAAAGCTCCACATTTATAGCTTCAGCACAGCAAATCCAGGCCATTACTGCTGGAACAGGTAGAGCTCTTTAGAAGTGGTTTACCTGAGCCTGAAGTGTCGCTTTGTAGCTAGAAAGTGCTAAATCTATGATCAGAAGTAGAACCGGTTCATAGATTCAGGTGCGTTCTATGCTACCAATGGCGCAAAAAAATGGCGCCTGGGCGCCAAAAATCATACGTGTCGCCCATAGTGTAATGGATTGGCATATAAGAGCATACAGGAAAAGTGTACAATACTTATCCCTTGATGGGATTAAAAAAAAAAAGGAAAAAAACATAAAAAAAAAGTGTGGAAAAATGTATTAAAAAATATCCAACAAATGGCGGAAAAACCAAAGGGATAATAATAGGGTGTCAAAAATGCTTCTGATGAACAGGCAGCACAAGGTCAGTTTTATACAGCGGATATGTTTTTTGGTTAAGACTAGACATTTTGGGCGACATGTATGAATTTTGGTGTTTAAATGCCAATTTTCATGCGCTTTATAATAGTGTAGCATATGCCTGATTTATGAACTTGCTCTACAGCGGGTCATAAATCAGCCGAATTCTAGCGCTAAGATGACAATTCTGACTCAGGTAAACCACTTTGAAAGTGCTCTACCTGCTCCAGCAGTAATGCGCCTGGATTTACTGTACTGAAGCTATAAATGTGCAGCTTCGTACGGTTCTAGTGCGACGCCTCCAGCACCCCCCCGATCTCAGGTGCATTACAAAGTGCCGCGGGCGCTCTGTAATGCGCCGGATACTGACATACGGGAGATTTAAAATTATAGACGCCAGACTTCTCCCGTTCATACATGTCATCCTTTGTTTTGGGACTTTCTTTTTTTACATTTGGTTTTCATGTTTTTTTTTTTTTACATTTTTCTCAAATTTTGCTCCTATTAGGTCATAAAAGACCTGTGGTGACTATATATATATGAGTGATTGCCAAAAAATCGAGATCAACTTTTGTAGAAAATCATTTCCATTTTCGATCCCATCGTCAATTCCCATTAAAGTCAATGGGAGAAGATGACCATTTTTATAATTTTATAGAGCGGATCGAGAAACCCTAAAATGGACTCGATTTTAACTTTTCTCAATTAAATCGCTCAACACTATTGGTGACCAATTCATCTTAACAGTACTTTTTGGCTAAATTATTATGTAACTGATATATTAGCCCAGGGGATAAGTTAAAAAAAGTCCCCACACACTCACAACAGATCTAATATGCTTCTGTTAAAACTCACCTGATCCTGTAGCTCCCGGGCACCCGACAATCATTTAATTTCTCCCCATGCAATTTCATAGCCACAGCCAGCTTTAGAATCACTCATGCTGTTCAGACTGTGGGTGGGTCTGTAGCAGTGACATATCAGCTGTACCTATGCCTGTTAGAGTGGCAATGAGTGCAAGAGATTTGTAAAGTGTTGTACTCAGGCTGCAGAGCTCTAAAGGGTGTTTACTTAGCTAAATGAGAAGCTTTCAAAGTTCATAGCTAGAGATAAGATTCTGCAGGAGGTGACTCACTATGGACAGACTGAGTGATGGCAGCTTAGAGCAATGAGAGATAAGAGAGCAGGGAGCGGTGAGGAGAGATGTCATAACCGGAGAAACCTGAGTGCACTAAAAGGAGATAAAATCTTACCTCTAAGCTGCCGTCACTCACTCAGTCTGTTCATGGTGAGTCACCTCCTGCACAGTCTTATCTCTAGATACAGACTTAGCAACTTAGCTAAGTAAAAACTCTTTTGAGCTCTGCGGCCTGAGTACTACACTTTATAAATCTCTTGCACTCATGTCAGTGTAACCGTAATAGCTTGTAACCGTAGAGATGATGTGTCAATCACTGCTATAGACCCACCCACAGTCTGAACTGAATGTGTGCTTCTAAAGTTGGCTGTGGCGGTGAAACTCCATGGTGAGAAACCCCTTTAAATCCATATAGGATCTCAGTGATGAGGTACGACCGGACTGTTCAGAGCATGTCAGTTCCTCCATTTAAGCTGCATTGGGCTGATGTACAGTACAGACCAAAAGTTTGGACACCCCTTCTCATTCCAAGAGTTTTCTGTATTTTTATGACTAATTTCATGACACTGGTCTAATGTCCATTCCTTGTGTTCTTTAGCCCAAACAAGTCTAGGAAACCACTGCTAAGGACAGGCAACAAGCAGAAGAGACCTGTTTGGGCTACAGAACACAAGGAATGGACATTAGACCAGTGTCATGAAAGTAGTCATGAAAATACAGAAAACTCTTGGAATGAGAAGGGGTGTCCAAACTTTTGGTCTGTACTGTATTTGCAGAACAAATTCATCATCCAGTGTAACTGATGCCAGAACAAGTTGCTGAGGTTCTGGAGACCAGTGGAGATCCAACGCTCTACCTGATAATGGTCTCCAATGACGGGGACATTCAGTGTCTTACTGTTTGACCACAGTCTAATCTATATTTTAACCATTAGATTTTTGATGTCTTTGATGAAAACTTCCAGTAACAGTTTTGCTATCCTCAGACCATTGTTCTCCTCATCCATGAAGAAGCTGGTACTACCGGGAATTTGGCAGCAACTATTTTCTCTTCTTACCCAAGTGTTTTATTTTTCAATTAAAAGTTATGGTTTCTCAACCAATGAGAAGCACTAAATCAGAGCCTGTTATATCCTTATGGAACTGGTATCCTCAGCTACAATTTGCCAAACTTTGGTGGATTTTATTTGGCCATATCAATACCTTTTATATTGTAGCTAATGTACAGTATCTCACAAAAGTCAGTACACCCCTCACTTCATATACCGCATCTCACAAAAGTCAGGACACCCTTCGCATTATATACAATATCTCACAAAAGTCAGGACACCCCTCACTTTATATACAATATCTCACAAAAGTCAGGACACCCCTCACATTATATACAGTATCTCACAGAAGTCAGGACACCCCTCACATTATATACAGTATCTCACAAAAGTCAGGACACCCCTCACATTATATACAGTATCTCACAAAAGTCAGGACACCCCTCACATTATATACAGTATCTCACAAAAGTCAGGACACCCCTCACATTATATACAGTATCTCACAAAAGTCAGGACACCCCTCACATTATATACAGTATCTCACAAAAGTCAGGACACACCTCACTTTATTTACAATATCTCACAAAAGTCAGGACACACTCTCACATTTATATACAAATATCTTACAGAAGTCAGTACACCCCTCACTTTATATACAGTATCCTTCAAAAGTCAGTACACCCCTCACTTTATATACAGTATCTCACAAAAGTCAGGACACCCTTCACATTATATACTGTAACTCACAGAAGTCAGGACAACCCTCACTTTATATAAGTTATCTCACAGAAGACAGGACACCCAGCACATTATATATAGTATCTCACAAAAGTCAGGACACCCCTCACATTATATACAGTATCTCACAAAAGTCAGGACACCCCTCACATTATATACAGTATCTCACAAAAGTCAGGACACCCCTCACATTATATACAGTATCTCACAAAAGTCAGGACACCCCTCACATTATATACAGTATCTCACAGAAGTCAGGACACCCCTCACATTATATACAGTATCTCACAGAAGTCAGTACACCCCTCACATTATATACAGTATCTCACAAAAGTCAGGACACCCCTCACATTATATACAGTATCTCACAAAAGTCAGTACACCCCTCACATTATATACAGTATCTCACAAAAGTCAGGACACCCCTCACATTATATACAGTATCTCACAAAAGTCAGGACACCCCTCACATTATATACAGTATCTTACAGAAGTCAGGACACCCCTCACATTATATGCAGTATCTCACAGAAGTCAGTACACCCCTCATATTATATATAGTATCTCACAAAAGTCAGGATACCCCTCACATTATATACAGTATCTCACAGAAGTCAGTTCACTCCTCACTTTATATACAGTATCTCACAAAAGTCAGTACACCCCTCACATTATATACAGTATCTCACAAAAGTCAGTACACCCCTCACATTATATACAGTATCTCACAAAAGTCAGGACACCTCTCACATTATATACAGTATCTCACAAAAGTCAGTACACCCCTCACATTATATAAAGTATCTCACAAAAGTCAGGACACCCCTCACATTATATACAGTATCTCACAAAAGTCAGTACACCCCTCACATTATATACAGTATCTCACAAAAGTCAGGACACCCCTCACATTATATACAATATCTCACAAAAGTCAGGACACCCCTCACATTATATACAGTATCTTACAGAAGTCAGGACACCCCTCACATTATATGCAGTATCTCACAGAAGTCAGTACACCCCTCACATTATAATATAGTACTCTACCACAAAAGTCAGGATACCCCTCACATTATATACAGTATCTCACAGAAGTCAGTACACACTTCACATTATGTACAGTATCTCACAAAAGTCAGTACACCCCGCACATTATATACAGTATCTCAGAAAAGTCTGGACACCCCTCACATTTTTGTAAATATTGTATTCTATCTTTTCATGGGACAACACTGAGGATCTGACCCTTTGATACAATGTACAGTAAAGTAGTCAGTGCTCGGCTTGTGTCACAGGGGGATGGGGTGCCCTCAAAATAACTCAACACAGACATCAATGTCTAAACCGCTGGAGACAAAGGTGAGGATACCACTAAATGACAACAAAAGTGAGGACACCCCTAAGTGACAATAAAAGTGAGTACACCCCAAAGTGACAACAAAAGTGAGTACACCCCTAAAGGACAACAAAAGGGAGGATGCCCCTAAGTGACAACAAAAGTGAGTACACCCCCTAAGGGAAAACAAACGTGAGGATGCCCTTAAGTGACAACAAAAGTGAGTACACCCCAAAGTGACAACAAAAGTGAGTACACCCCTAAGGGACAACAAAAGAGAGTACACACCAAAGTGAAAATGGACAAATTGTCCCCAATTTGCCATTTTTCATCCACGGTGTCATAAAACTTTTTAGTATTACAAGGTCTCAGGTGTGAATGTGGAGCAGGTATGTTAAATTTGGTGTTATCTCTCTCACAATCTCTCTTAGGCCCCGTTCACACGGCTGATTTGCCGACGTATTGGCGCCGTATTCCGCGCCGGATTTGCGCTTCAATACGGCGCCAATCCGTCGGAGTCATTTACGGTAATCCACTGCCCTACATAGAGAACAGTGGATTCCGTCGCTCCTCCCGTCGGCAAATCCGACGGGGGGAGAAAAGTGACTATGCACATTATTTACGGCGCGGACGCGCCGTAAACAATGCATTGTCTATGGGGCCGGGAGCGCGCCCGCCGCGCTCGGCCCGCCCCCGTCCGCCATTATTCACGGCGGATTTGTGCGCTCAATACGGCTCACAAATCCGTCGTGAATAAGCCGTGTGAACACGGCCTTACTGGTCACTGGAAGTTCAGCATGGCTTCTCATGACAAAGAGCTGTCTGAGGATTTGAAATAAAGAATTTTTGCTCTACATAGAGATGGCTGAGGCTATAAGTAGATTGCCAACACCCTGACACTGAGCTGCAGGGCGGGGGCCAAGACCATGTAGCTGTGTAACAAGGCAGTTCCCAACAGGGGCTCAAACACTACTACTGCAGCCAATATACAGTCAAATAAAGGTCATAGTGATGTCCAATATAATAATTATAGCGCAGAACTGTCCAAATAGCATCAAGTTTAGATTTAGAAGGTAACTGCAGGAACTGCTGAGCCTTATCAGACGTAGATCAGCTCTGCAATGACTCTATTTCTCCTGTAAGGCTATGTTCACTCAGCGTATTTATGGCGTATACTTTGGGAGGTATTTGCTGCAAAATACGTACCAAAAATATGCTTAAAACAATGGTCATATAAAGCACTCATTGAGTGCAGTGTAATATCATTGATGTTCTTTGCAATGCTTATGCGCTGAGAAATACTTAGGATAGGGGCATAACGCGATGTCATTGTGTTAAAATTATGCGCCTGCAAGTGTGATAGCGTTGAGATTCCGCGGTTGCACGTGCACAATCTCCACAGCGCAATGAACGCATATTCTGCCCCAAACTTTTACACAGTGCAATAAGTCATGTGCACTCCCCCTAACTGGGGATTATATCAGTCCCAGCTACAGGGGAAATCAACCAAAAAAATGCCCTACAGAGTTGCTGGTTTTTTTTTGTTGTTGTAGGAAGAACGATATGAATAATAATAATAATAATAATAATAATAATAATAATAATAATAATTTAAAAAATTAATAATAAAAATTAAATTAACAGCAAAAAATAAAATAATAACAAAAAAGACCCTGACAGCCCAAGTTGCAAATCTGAGCCCTGCCTCTAGAAACTCTAAAACATTTTTTATTACCATTTTTCCTTTTATTATTCTTAAAAAAATCGAATTGAAAAATTACCTAAAAAAAGCCTTAAAGAGACCTGTATGATCGGGTTTTTCACCCTTTTCTGCCGTCAAGTGCCCCTAAGTGAGCGGCCACAATGTCTAATGCACCTAATGAATGTGTTAGGTGCATTGTTCGTAAGACTCTACACTTTCTAAAGCGCCGAACATCAGGGGGTGTTCTGGGGGTATTCTGGGGGCGTTCTGGGGGCGTCGCTCCAAACTCGTACTATTAGACACATATATGAATGTGGTTCGGCAGAACCAGGCGCTTTACTGCTCGGACAGGCAGACCTATGTCAATGTGATCTGCCTGAGGAGTCGCAGTGGAGCTGGATTTGCTGTAAGCGGCAAAAATGTCCAATATTTCTCAACTTCAACCAGAACAATAATAAAAAGTCATTTCTGAAAATTATCAAACTGTATAAAATTTTATTATTTAAATTTAAATAAAAAATGTTATCATACAAAAATAATATAAAAATATATAATATCCCCCAAAACATTAAAAATATCTCCTATAAAATGTATTTAAATTTAATAGAATCTAAAACGAATTTTACGTTAAATAACCCACTGATGTTGTTGTTCAGATTTTTAAATTTTTATTTTTTATTACATTAAATTTGAAATGTATTTCTGCTGCTCTCACCCTTTATTCCACATACAGCAAGAGCCGGCACAGCACAGGTATTGCTGGGACCTGTTGTCCTCCAAGCAGGATCAGTACCATAGTTTCTATCACTGACATGCTATTCTAATGACTTGTATTTCCAGCCTATCTATGGACTTTATACATGTTTTGGGCATTACTAAGTTCCGTAATGCGCCAAACACACAGACGAGGGGCGGGAACTTTAGACACCATTTATAATCGCCCAAAAACCACTTTCATACATTCAGGCGCATTATACACTGAAAAATAGATAAGAAAATAAACTTCAATCGCCTTATTCCATACAGGTCTCCCTTAGTATCTTGCAGGAAAATATTTCGCTAAAATTTACCTTTTTATAGATCTTCATTAAAACAACACATCAATTAAGTAACAAAATGGCCCCAAAAAAGGGAATTACCGCACCTCCTATATAAACCACTGATCCCTAAAGTCAAATTTCCATATGTTGGTTAAACCGATAGTAGGACCGAGGATGGGCAGAAGGGGAGAAGGCCTACTCAGTTCTATCACTCCCTCACTATCTCTAAATGCCCTTTCCAACCCTTGCAGGAGCAGCATCCTGAAAAGAACAGTCCCACAGTACTAAAACTCCTGCCACTAGAGTCCCTATCAAAACCAACCAACAAAAAGAAAAAGAGAACCAAAAATACAAAAACCATAACAATACACAGAATGCCCAAACGCGTTTCCTCTGGCCGTTGCCAGATTCATCAGTGGGATATGGTATCAAAAGGTATGGAGTCAAAAAGGCTAGTGTGCCATCCCAATACAGAAGTCCCTCTGCGGTGACCCCCTCCTCTGTCCTACTATCAGTTTAACCAACATATGGAAATTTGACTTTAGGAATCAGCGGTTTATATAGGAGGTGCGGTAAGTCCCTTTTTGGGGCAATTTTGTTACTTAATTGATATGTTGTTTTAATGCAGATCTATTAAAAGGTAAATTTTAGCGAAATATTTTCCTGCAATATATTGTTATTTATATTTCCTTTGGGCTATGGTTTGGCCTTTTTTTCTTTCCTTTGCTTGATCTCCCTTAGTATCACGGAAAAAAGGTGAAAAAATTAGTAGAATAACCAAGTGCAAAAAAAGTGTCATAGCATCCAAACCTGTGCGCGCTAAATAGAATGAGCCTGGTCAGGAAGTGGTTAATTAATTAATTGTTTCAAATATTTGTTTAATTTTTGAAGCCTGCTGACAGAATAGTGCACTTGATTATCAGCCGGTTACCGGTGCTCCGCTAGTCGGTGACGCAGCCTGTTGGCTCTGTTGTGTTTGGGAAGTTTGTGTTCTTTTGCCCCTTGTATTATTTTCACTTTTGCTATTTTCCATCCTGTTTGTCTTCCTGGAGGATCTATAGAAGTGTAGCGAGTATCACTCCTGGTCTGTTCCAGCGCTTACCTAAGAGTTAATCCATTTCAAGTGATGTTGATAGTTTTTTTTTTTTCTGTTTTCAGCCAACATTAGATTCTGTTGCATCAACAAAAAATTTGGCAAATATGCATCGTGGAAAAATAAGAAAAGAGCAGATATCCTGCACTCTCCTGAACAAACAGTTTCTCAGTCTTTGCCTGCGGCACAAAGTCTTTCCTTCCATTTGCACTTCTTTCATGTGGTCTTTAATTAATCCCCCTCTTTTGGGAGTCATATTGTGTATAGTTTTATGGCTGATTTGTTTCGTGCCTGAAACAATATTCTGTTTAAAAAATCCTGCAGTTCCAGCTTTCTGATTAAACCTGGCTTCATCTAGCAAGCCAAAACTAAAAATATTCTCATATTAAAGATCTCGCTACACTGGTGGCGCCAGGTGAGCGGGAAGATATCATTGGGCAAATGTCTAGAGCCAGGACCATAAAACCAGGGGATTATCAGGTGGAAAAGTATCAAAAAGTCTTATTTCTAAACTTCTGTGGATGAAGGGGGCGATTGTGCAGGTGCCTGGGCCACCCTGTGGCCTCCACTACCTTGTGGCCTCCGTCCCTCAGCCTTACTGAGAGCTCCAAGACAACAAAGTTATCTAAAGTTTTAGATGTGGCCGCAGAGAAGATTATGCAGCTTTTAATAATATTTGTTCCAAAAAATTGGAATCCTGCCGGTGTTAGTAATGTGTTTGTATTTTTTGGCATAAAAAGAGGATTAAGCAGCAGTGAAACATTTCTGGCTTCTCTAATCTACCAGACGTTTTAGATACCAACAAACAGAAACTTTGTCTTCTCAATTTCAGATGCTCAAATTGTGGAAGCTTGTGTATTACAGGGCTGATCCACTATAGATATTGATGGCATATCAATAGGATATGGCAACAAAGTCTGATAGGTGCTGGTTCCACATCTAGTACTCGCATCTACAGTACAGACCAAAAGTTTGGACACCCCTTCTCATCCCAAGAGTTTTCTGTATTTTCATGAGTACTTTCATGACACTGGTCTAATGACCATTCCTTGTGTTCTTTAGCCCAAACAAGTCTCTTCTGCTTGTTGCCTCCTTAGCAGTGGTTTCCTAGACTTGTTTGGGCTAAAGAACACAAGGAATGGACATTAGACCAGTGTCATGAAAGTAGTCATGAAAATACAGAAAACTCTTGGAATGAGAAGGGGTGTCCAAACTTTTTGTCTGTACTGTATACTGGGAAGGGGGCCGAGAAAGTGTCGGCTCAGAATATATAACTGGCCACTCTACTCATGACTCTCTATTTTGTTCTATAAGAGTTCTGAGTATAGCTGAACACAACGCCCCACTGTACTGGGAGCTTCCATAGAATAAAATGAAGAACAAAGCGCTCCCCGGTACTGGGAACTCCGATAGAACAGAATGGAGAACACAGCGCTTCCCTGTACTGGGAACTCCTATAGAGCAGAATGGAAAACACAGTGCTCCCCTGTACTGGGAACTCCTATAGAGTAGAAAGGAGAACCACGCGCAACACGGACAGGGGCACTCCCATAGAACGGATTGGAGAACACAGGGCTCCCCTGTACTGGGAACTCCCATAGAAGAGAATGGAGATCATAGCACTCCCCTGTACTAGGAACTCCCATAGAACAGAATGAAGAACACAGTGCTCCCCTGTACTGGGAACTGCCATAGAACAGAATGGAGAAGACAGTGCTTCCCTGTACTGGGAACTCCCATAGAAGAGAATGGAGAACACAGCGCGTCCCTGTACTGGGAACTCACATAGAACAGAATGCAGAACACAGCGCTCCACTGTACTGGGAACTCCCATAGAGGAGAATGGAGAACACAGCGCACCCCTGTACTGGGAACTCCCATAGAATGGAAAGAACACAGCTCTCCCCTGTACTGGGAACTCCTACAGAACAGAATGGAGAACACAGCGCTCCCCTGTACTGGGAACTCCCATAGAACAGAATGGAGAACACAGAGCTCCCCTGTACTGGAAACTCCCATAGAACCGCATGGGGAACACAGCGCTCCCCTGTACTGGGAACTCCCATAGAGGAGAATGGAGAACACAGCGCTCCCCTGTACTGGGAACTCTCATAGAACAGAATGGAGAACATAGCACTCCCCTGTACTGGAAACTCCCATAGATCAGAATGGAGAACACAGCGCTCTCCTGTACTGGGAACTCCCATAGAGGAGAATGGAGAACACAACATTCCCCTGTACTGGGAACTCCCATAGAATGGAAAGAACACAGCGCTCCCCTGTACTGGGAACTCCCATAGAACAAATGGAGAACACAGCGCTCCCCTGTACTGGGAACTCCCATAGATGAGAATTGAGAACACAATGCTCCCTAGTTATGGGAACTCCTATAGAACAGAATGGAGAACACAGAGCTCCCCTGTACTGGAAACTCCCATAGAACAGCATGGGGAACACAGCGCTGCCATGTACTCGGAACTCCCATAGAGGAGAATGGAGAACACAGCACACCCCTGTACTGGGAACTCCCATAGAACAGCATGGGGAACACAGCGCTCCCCTGTACTGGGAACTCCCATAGAGGAGAATGGAGAACATAGCGCTCCCCTGTACTAGGAACTCTCATAGAACAGAATGGAGAACACATTGCTCCCCTGTACTGGGAACTCCCATAGAACAGAATGCAGAACACAGCGCTCCCTGTACTGGGAACTCCCATAGAGGAGAATGGAGAACACAGTGCACCCCTGTACTGGGAACTCCCATAAAATGGAAAGAACACAGCTCTCCCCTGAACTGGGAACTCCCATAGAACAGAATGGAGAACACAGAGCTCCCCTGTACTGGAAACTCCCATATAACAGCATGCAGAACACAGCGCTCCACTGTACTGGGAACTCCCATAGAGGAGAATGGAGAACACAGCGCTCCCCTGTACGGGAACTCCCATAGAGGAGAATGGAGGGAACACAGCGCTCCCCTGTACTGGGAACTCCCATAGAAACAGAATGGAGAACACTGCGCTCCCCTGTATGGGAACTCTCATAGAACAGAAATGGAGAACACATTGCTCCCTGTACTGGGAACTCCAATAGAACAGAATGCTGAACACAGCGCTCCCCTGTACTGTGAACTCCCATAGAGGAGAATGGAGAACACAGTGCACCCCTGTACTGGGAACTCCCATAAAATGGAAAGAACACAGCTCTCCCCTGTACTGGGAACTCCCATAGAACAGAATGGAGAACAAGGCTCCCCTGTACTGGGAACTCCCATAGAACCGCATGGGGAACACAGCGCTCCCCTGTACTGGGAACTCCCATAGAGGAGAATGGAGAACACAGCGCTCCCCTGTACGGGAACTCCCATAGAGGAGAATGGAGGAAACACAGCGCTCCCCTGTACTGGGAACTCCCATAGAACAGAATGGAGAACACTGCGCTCCCCTGTACTGGGAACTCTCATAGACAGAATGGAGAACATAGCACTCCCCTGTACTGGGAACTCCCATAGAACAGAATGCAGAATACAGCGCTCCCCTGTACTGGGAACTCCCATAGAGGAGAATGGAGAATGCAGCACACCCCTGTACTGTGAACTCCCTTAGATGGGATAGAACACACCGCTCCCCTGTACTGGGAACTCCCATAGAACAGAATGGAGAACACAACGCTCCCCTGTACTGAGAACTCCCATAGAGGAGAATGGAGAACACAGCGCTTACCTGTACTGGGAACTCTCATAGAACAGCATGGAGAACATCGCACTCCCCTGTACTGGGAACTCCCATAGAACAGAATGCAGAACACAGCGCTCCCCTGTACTGGTAACTCCCATAGAGGAGAATGGAGAACACAGCGCACCCCTGTACTGGGAACTCCCATAAAATGGAAAGAACACAGCTCTCCCCTGTACTGGGAACTCCTATAGAACAGAATGGAGAACACAGAGCTCCCCTGTACTGGAAACTCCCATAGAACCACATGGGGAACACAGCGCTCCCCTGTACTGGGAACTCCCATAGAGGAGAATGGAGAACACAGCACTCCCCTGTACTGGGAACTCTCATAGAACAGAATGGAGAACATAGCACTCCCCTGTACTGGGAACTCCCATAGAACAGAATGGAGAACACAGAGTTCCCCTGTACTGGGAACTCCCATAGAGGAGAATGGAGAGCACAGTGCTCCCCTGTACTGGGAACTCCCATAGAACAGAATGGAGAACACAGCGCTCACCTTTACCTTGAGACCAATGTGGTGAAAGCACGATATTGACAGCAGCAGGGACAACCAGAGCAGAGTGAGCAGAGATTTGCACCCTGGTCCCGGCAGTGTCCTTGCAGCCAACAAGGCGTCTGGAAAAGTACCGAAAACAGCGAGTAAGGGATTGAGCAGCGATTTTATCTCCTCATCAGTAGCAGCTGCAACAACAGAGGATACAAGCCAACAAGAGATGCCGGTAAAATCCAGCCAACGTATTTTAAGTAAAGTTAAAGGAGGTCCCCAGGAAAAAAAAGACTCTTCACAAAAAGAGCAATGAAACCTATATTTTAGAAGAGGAGGGAGTGTGTGAGGTTAATAAGAACAGGGGCTCAATGAGGAACAGCGACTCGCCGGCAACTCTGCAATCCAGGATTGCGTTCTTCCTCCAAGAGTATGAACAATGTGGTAATAAAAAAATGTAACAGCTAAAAAGAAAAAAAAAGAAGATCTAACTAGAGAGATTAAAAAATCCGATCTAAAATTAGGAGACTAAAGATTAGAGAAACGCCAATCTTTGATAACAGTGGGAAAGTAATAGAAAAATCAACGAGTGATGAAAGATTTAAATTGAAAAAACAGGTAGTTTCAGAGGATGAGGAGGAAGAGGAAATGGAGGCAGAGGAAGATGGGGACAAAATAAGTGTAGAGCCTTCAGGTGTTCTTCCACAAATAGATAATAGTGGAATCCCCCCTCAACAAGAGGTGGTGATGGAGGACATGAGTGATGATGGTGACCCGGGAGGGGTGCTTATGGAGGATATTGTGAGGTTGGAGTCTCCCGTCAACCTTCAGGGGGCTCACTTTCCATAGGGGTAGTCAGATTAGCTCTACATTAGACGGGTTTTATTTAAAGGAGGAAGCTATCACTACATATTTGTCAGAGGTAGAGGTAGACTTCTCCAATCACTGTTTGATTTCATTTTCTTTGAATATTTCAGAAACACCTCACATTGGAAGAGGTTATTGGAAGCTAAATTCATCACTCCTGGAAGAGACGGAAATCAGACAATCCTTCAAAGACTTTCTGCAGAGTCAGGTTTCTTTACTGGGCATATGCAGCGGTAAGTCGGAGTGATGGGAAATATTTTTAAAAAAAGGGCTACGAAATTCTTCCGCCAGACCTCAAGACTCAGGAGTCTGAACAGGTTTTGCCTTTATCAGAGTCTAAAGAGGAAACTTGAATATTAAGTCTCAAGTGGAGAGAACCATGAGATCTCCAGGGCGAAATCCTTGCTCAAGAAAAGTCAGTATGACAGATACACTTCCTTGGCTTTTGAGAAGGATTTCGAGAACTACCGCTCACCCGACCAATACAAAAACTGTAGGTTGTCAGTAGGTTGTAAGATGGTGATGGGCCTAAAGGTCAGTACAGGATCTCTGAAATGGTCCAGATCAGAGATCCTGGAGATCATTTGGTACTTCTTCTCACATCTCTTGGGTAAGTAGGATTTGAATCAGGACAAATGTGCGGCTTTCATGGCAGAAAAATATTTCTGAACCAGGTGTAAACCTCTCCTTTGATGATTTCTCAGGAGAGATCAGAGAAGTGAAGGGGGTGGTTGAGAGCTTAGCCTTCAAGAAGACCCCGGGACCAGACGGCTTAATGTCAGAGTTTTACAAGACCTTTAAGGACATCTTGGTTCCCCCTTGATTGAGTTATTAAATGGGTGTCTCACCATGGGCACTCTGCCAAAGTCAATGAGGAGGTCAGCTCTGATCATCTTTTCAAAAGATGATCAGAACTACTCAATGTGAACAGAAAGATTTTGAAAAAATTGCTTTTTAATAGGCTGATAATATCTGCCTCACAGCTCCTTCATTGATCTCAGTACAGCTCCATTTCTGGTCACAGCACAGTTGTTGCAGCCCTTGGTGTCAGGAGGCCGTGGAGCAGGGCAGAGAGGGTCACTCGAGGGGTTCACATTGTCTCTGGATCAGGAAAAAGCTTTTGACTGGATTAACCATAACTACCTCTTGTCCTCTCTTCTGAACTATGGCCTAACTGGAAGTTTATAAAGATAGATAGATAAATAGATAGATAGATAGATAGATAGATAGATAGATAGATAGATAGATGATGGCTGGACATTTCCATCTTGTTTGTACTTGTGTATAATTGTTTGTACATATGAACTAGATACCTTCAGGTATCTGGATATTGCAATTGTAATACTAGCAATCAATAGGTAATAGGTCAATGTGCAGGTTTTTTATATTCTAATTGTTCTCTTAGTGTAGGGGTGTGTGAACTACTGCTCAGCAATTAGCTGCACCTGTTTATCTTTCCCAAGTTGCACTGGGGCCAGTGTTGCCTCCTACTGGGTTTACTCTTTAGTCCAGCCATTAAACTGTGAGTATGGCCTGTGTTGTGTATCTGGAAAATGCACCCAACGATAAAGCAGACTTTTGTAAGTCACTTGCTTATATATATAGTCTGGTATAGTCTGGTTCATCCTTGATGGTCTATAGCGCCTTTCTACAGTACAGTACAGGACTACATATCCTGTACTGCTCTTACATGTATTAGTGAGGTGCATGTAGTGATTGGAGATTTAGTAGCGCCTCTATACTACACATCCTGTACTGCTCTTACAAGTATTAGTGAAGTGCATGCAGTGATTAATGGTCTAGTAGCGCCTCTCTACAGTACAGTGCAGTACTACATTTCTTTTACTGCTCTTAAATGTATTAGTGAGGTGCATGCAGTGATTGATGGTTTAGTAGCGCTTCTCTACAGTACAGTGCGGTACTACATGTCCTGTACTGCTCTTACATTTATTAGTGAGGTGTATACAGTGACTGGCGGTCTATAGCCCCTCTCTACAGTAAAGTTTGGTACTAAATGTCTTGTACTGCTCTTACATGTATTAGTGAGGTGCATGTAGTGATTGGCAGTCTATAGCACCTTCCTACATTACAGTGCGGTATCACATGTGCTGTGCTGCTCTATCATATATAAGTGAGGTGCATGTAGTGATTGGACGCCTGTAGCCTTGTGAAGGTTTTCATCGCTGCCACGTTTCTCATTTTATGGTAAAGACATCATCTTTATACACTCTATTGCATCATGCCCTCCAATGGCCAAGTAGCCTAGATGATCTGAAAATAAAAGATAAAAAATGTTTAAAAGTGTAAAAAAAATAAAAATTTTAAAAGTTCAATTCCCCCCTTTAAACATTTTACAATTAAAAATAAAAAATAGTAAGAAAAAAGTTACACATATTTGATATAGCCACGCCCGTTAAAATCTGATGTATTAAAATATAACATTACTTATCTTGTACACTGAATACCATAGAAGAAAAAAATTCCAGACACCAAAATTGCATTTTATTTAGTCAATTCACGTCCCCTAGAAATTGATAGAAAAGTGATCCCAAACTGTTACAGATAAAAAGTAAACAGCAGCCTGCAAAAAATGAACTTCACGTATGTTCATAGGGGGAAGCACAAAGAAGTTATTAGTCACAAAAAATGGTGCCACAACAAAAATTTTAAAATGGAAAATGTTTGAATTTTTTTGCGGTATCAAAAGATAACGTAGATCCTACATATTTGGTATCACAGGAATCACATCAACCTGCAGAATACAGACAACTCATTATCTATACCAAAGATAGAACAACATCCCCGCAAACATGGTGCAAGTACTTTTATTGACACTTAGAATTTTTTGCAGTGTTCCCGTGCATTCTATATGACGGTCAATAGCAACATTAGAAAGTACATCTTGTCCTCCCAAATAAAAGCTCTCATATGGAAAAATAAAAAAGTTATGGCTTTGAAGGAGGCGAGGGAAAATCGAGCCTGACGACCAAAAAAAAAAAAAACATTGGTAAAAGGGTTAAAGACAAATTGCAAAGTAATTCCAACAATGAATTTTGCAGCAGCCATTTCCGCCTTTTAGTCCTCACTATATCAATGTAACAAGCGCCCGTCCCGGAATTTGTTTTTAATATTGTTATTATCTGCTGGAGGCTGCATTACAAACTGGAGCACGTTCCATCCATCTTGTGAGCTTTCATTTCACTGTCCTCCCCTTCTTGATATTATTACAAAATCCCGAATTTGTGATGGGCAGAGATGTGAAGATTAATGTGTAACATTAAGACAATGTGCTGATCGCTGCCTTCTGAAACACAACACACACCGATAACTGGTAAATGGCTGCTTAATGCAAAGTTATTGGGACGAAACTTGGAGAATTGGAAAGAATTTAATCCATTACAATGACCTCAAAACGAATCTGAGGACTTCATTAGCTCCACTGTACATTGAATATAGAGATTCTGCTCAGGAGGAGGGAGGACGACCATCCCGGCAAAAACCATGCGGGAACCAATAAATCCACCATATCTTCCACAAGGGTCGTCTTTTTGGCAAATTTGACAGGATATTTAGAAATATATTTGCCATTGAGGTCTCCATAACTGGAATATAGTTCACTTTATCCATGTTATTATTTCCTGGAACAAACACTGACCAACGTGTGTCAAAGTGAAAGGGGTTGTCTCACTACAGGGATTGCTTCTTTTTATGTTAAAGATCTTGCAAAAATAAGTCACTTTGTAATATGTGTCCTTTGACAGTGTCCTACCTATTCCTAGATATCCCCCCTTGTATGGGCTGCATCAGCCCCTCAGGTCGCTATAGCTACAGACCTGCTTGATCTCTCCTGATAGGCTGCCAGCACTGGTTGCTATAGCTCCAGACCTGTTCGAACTCTCCTGATAGGTTGGCAGCACTGGTTGCTATAGCTACAGACCTGTTCTATCTCTCCTGATAGACTTCCAGCACTGGTTACTATAGCTACAGACCTATTTGAACTCTCCTGATAGGCTGCCAGCGCTGGTCTCTATAATTACAGACTTGGTGTCCTCAGCAACATCTCACTCCAGGCCTGTAGAAGCCAACAAACACACCCCTGAATTCAAACATGAAACTGAAAACAGGACTGAGGTAGGAAGAATCAATTTAGTGAGACAACCCCTTGAAGGCCCCCAGGACGAATTTCACACAGCCCACAAGACCTTAGATGCAATGAGCGGGGATGGGCAAGGTCCAGACACAGAAGGACCAGCTCTCCACTATCCCTGGAGGATGGTGCCAGAACTTTGCAGGGGTGGTGGCACCAGGACACATGTCGCTGAAAAAATTGATTCACCATAAACAATAACCCTTATATTAACACTATCACTGAATCTAAATAAGCAGTTAAGACGTAGGGTGACATGTATGTGTATTGGTGTCCAAACGCCAAAGGTAAAACACGCAAAATATGGATTACAAATACTTACATTACACACTATACAGGAAAAACTTCACCAGAATGACACTTTATCTATCCGTAACATCAACTGTGAGAAGCGGAACAGCGAGGACACTGTGGTGACGAGCGTCCCCTATAGCCCACAGGTCATCAGGCCTCTGCCTGATGACCTGTGGCTTCTTCCAAAACAAATGCTCGCACAACCAAGTGTTACACAAGCTCTAACAGGTTTAGTTTGTCCAATGTAGTATCCTTCTTCAGAGTGGCCGGCTCTTCAGACGTCAATCAACACCGGACAAATACCTCACCGGATAAAAGATACCAAAGGCTCTAGGTACCATAATTTCTACCTAAACATTGCTAGGTAGTAATACAAACATAAATTGTTCTCACTAAACATCGATGAGAAAGCTACCTAGCTATGTGGTAATATAAACATAAATCGTTCTCACTGGACATTGATAAGAGAACTATGTGATAATGAACTCCAGGTTCTGGGCAAAATTTACAGAAAATAAGAGCTCATGCAAGCTCAACTGTTCTTAAAGGGCACTACCAATATGGATTCCTGATGGCCATAAACATGTTAGCACTACAAAGGGGAAACAGGACTCACAGGAGTGAGGAATCAGGATTTAGAGACTTCCTCTTCCACTGGCCCTGGACATCAGGACTCACAGGATTCATCTATGAATGGTCAGGGGAAGCTGGACTCAGAGACTTTCTCTATGAGTTTAGGGAAAAAAATCAGATTTCCTCTATGAGGGTCCTGGGGAATCAGAACTCATAGGTTTCCTTTATGAGGGTCCTGGGGAATCAGAACTCATAGGTTTCCTTTATGAGGGTCCTGGAGAATCAGAACTCATAGGTTTCCTTTATGAGGGTCCTGGAGAATCAGAACTCATAGGTTTCCTTTATGAGTTTCCTGGCGAATCAGAACTCATAGGTTTCCTTTATGAGGGTCCTGGAGAATCAGAACTCATAGGTTTCCTTTATGAGGGTCCTGGATAGTGTTGAGCGATTATTATCGACAAAGTTGAAATCGGCAAGGTTTTTATGGTGATCGAAATTTTTAGATCATTCGATAATTAAGGCTAAAATCTGTGCATCATCTATTAAGATCGCGCCATTTTCGGCGCTTCCTGTCGTTTTGTGGGGGGCCAGCAAATCAATTACAGAATAGAGCAGGGTGAGATTGTGTGCGAGTCATGACTGGGATGTGTATGGTTGCGATTGCTGGAAAAATCACATGACCTCGTTTTACATAGAAAAGCCCTTTCCTGTTCAGCCTCAGTGTCTCTCAGCGTCTCATAGGATAGGAAAGTGCGCTCTGCCTGTGGCCAAACAGCTCAGCGAAATTATTCTTTTTCTGCACAGAGAAACCTCTACTATTAGCTGTGATCCTTACGGGCGAACACAGACAAGCTCTATAAAGAACACTGGATAAAGTTCACCAAGACTTAGTGTAGACATTGCACTGCAATAGCTTTATTAACAGTTTGCTATTGAAATGTTTTCCTGGATATTGGGCAGCCTGAACTTATATTAGGATACACATCTTTTCTAGTAACTGCAGGTCTCTGTGTTAGGGTGCAAAACTCCACTTTGTTATCAGTATACATTTCAGATAGGTGTTCATTTTCAATTTTACCCATTCCACCTTTGTTCATATATCCACCTTGCACTTAAATCTGAAAACAGCAATTTTATAGTCACCACAGGTGAATTGAAAGGTGCAAAAAATACCGTGCATTATACGAAAACATAACAGATACGTGTTTTTTGACTTTGGCGCACTACAGCCCTTGTTCATTGACGCCGTTGCACGTAAAATCTGAAAACAGCAATTTTAAAAGTCACCACAGGTGAATTGAAAGGTGCAAAAAAAAAACCGTGTATTATACGAAAACATAACAACACGTGTTTTTTGACTTTGGCGCACTACAGCTTTGTTCATTGACGCAGCTGCACGAAATCTAAACAAAAATTTTATAGTCACCAAGGAATTGAAGGTTCAAAAAATACCATTATTATCGAAAAACATCAATACGTGTTTTTTTACCTTTTGCCATCCCGTTTGTTTATTGACCCTTGCAGTTAAATTGAAACACAA